>MJUU01070737.1:223739-238240 GCA_002080025.1 Modiolus philippinarum
AAAAATATCTTAACGGCCAAAGACATGATCTCTTCTTTTGATTTAAGGATAAACTTTTATATGAGAAGATATTTAAAACACAAGTAAATGCTTCAACAAGTATCAATTTAGAATAAAGTTTCGAGATTTTTAAGTGCATAAAGGAACTTATATGCACTGCACTGAACTTACTAGTGCAATCATATAACAGCTATCCACACTTATCTCAAAGCATCATTATCTAGCTCATTTAAAAGAGCTTTTTACCCTGCAATGGTAGCTTTAACTATACAGATAAATCCCTACGTATATTCCCGTGCTGTAACCTGCAATATTGTATCTTGTATACTGTACAGGAGATCGATTTCTCTAATTCTTGTTCAAAATAAATACTTCCCAAATGATTTTAAATGAAATTAATAAACAACATGTTTGGAAATTGATCTCACTTGCTGGTTGGTCAATCATGTAAATGTCTCGTGTCTGTTTCGGGAAATAGTGCAACCGAATGTTGATGAAATAACACCTGCATCATTGTCAAGCGAAATGGTTTTTGTATTATATAACTAAGATAACTCAATTTATTGATAATATGACATTTTTATCAAAAATATTATATTTAACAACCCAAGCAATGAATGGCGCAATGATACACGTAGCAACGATTATAGTAACAAAATGGCGGCAAACTTGAGGTTGGAGACTAAGGAGATCGCTTTACTTCAAATAAATTGAGTAGACATTAGAGAAACAATCTGTACCATTTTTTCCGGTTTATTACGATAATTTCTTACATATCGATAGTTAAATTTTCACATTTTAAGGTTCTCAGGTTAACCTCGAACTTTAAAATGTGAAAATTTAACTATCTCGATGTAAGAGATATATGTAATAAGGCCTGTAAGTCTCGTACAATTTTGGAACTTCCGGGATCAAAAGTTGTACCCGGAAGTTGCATTTTAAACAAAGTTAAATGACGTTTCATACAAAAATTTGAACGTCATAATCCTCAGACGTCATGTTTTGGCGGGAAACGTTTTCGAATTGCATTTTTATCGTGGATTCTCGTGAGTCTTACAGACCCTATAAACTGGAAACAATGTTAGAGACTATACCTAAGCCACGCCCACTTCCGGTATTTATGCACAGCCAGAAATCCCAAAAATATTGATTTTTAATTATATTTTTCATTAAATGAAATTGTTTTATGTATTGCAGGATAAAACAATATATAATTAATGTCTTTTGATATCAAATGTATTTGTATTCGGCTCGAAACGGATTGAAATGTTCGCCAAAAGTTCGCACATCAATCTGTTTCTAAGCCTTGTACAAATACAGTTGATATTTAAAGACACTAACTATATACATGTATGTATGATGAGTTTATAAGATATCACAATTTGATATAACAAATTAATGCATAAATTTAATTTCTAGTTAATGAATACTCACAACTCCTCTAATTTTGCCAGAGAACTGAATAATTCTACTGGGATCACTTTTACACTGTTATTGTAGAGGTCTCTAAAAATATAATTACGATTATTATCCTTGCCACAAACCTCGTTTAAATTAAAAACTGAAAAAATCTATATTTCCTTCATTTCTGATCTCTCGTATTCAAATAACTAAAATACCGAAGTTACTGTGAATTTAAATTCTGCATATGCGCATTTTGACAACTTATGTCTCTTCAGTACAGATAAAATCTAAGATCTAAAACGTTTGGAAGACCATAAACTCAAAGATGTTTACAAACTGATAGAGAACGAATAACCAATATGATCTAAATGTGGAGCCAAATTCAGCTAAGGACAGAGCTTTGCATGATACTACTTAGTTTTCAACAAAATTTACAAAATTTAGATATTGTAAGGTTCCAATTTCCAAATTGAGCAGTATATTCCATTTTGACATATGATATACCTTATTTGGCTTCTGTGGATATTTTTGCGAAAATGTCACTTTATGTTACAAATTATACCCATGGAAATTGAAATATGAAACAAAACTAGCAAGACCATCTGGTGACTTTAAGATGAAGCGTTATTCCACTGCTTGTTTCGAATATGTAGTTGGTGAGATTTGTCTTCTGTGTATTTGCTCCATATCATTTTATTGTTTACTGCAGAATCTCATTCAGTGGATTAGAAAAACTTTAGTAATTCTGCACAAGCTACAGGTTGTAGCGGTTAGGTGTTTCGCATCTTTTTTAAGGGAATATGAGCGTCAGATTTCAGAAGCATTCAATATTCTTGGGTTCTATATACTTAAGCAGGGTTAAATGTTTGGCACATGGATCATATTTTCTTGGTCATAGGTCACTTTCAAATCCATAAAATAGACAGTGTATAAAATTTTTTCGACTTCCAATTTTATTTTCATATATTCTAAGGTATATAAACAGCTGATGCAAAATTAAGGGAAACTCTAGAGAAAATTGTCCCGTCAAAATTTTGACGTCTTATATCTCGAAAATTCTTACACAGATTTTCAAAAGGTTTTGCTCGAGTTGTTGCATTAGCATGCAGTGCTCTTCAAAAACGAAAGGTCAACATTTTAATTATATATATACAAGATTTCTGACACTCCCTTAATTTACAGTTATTTTGATTAGAGGAGAGCCTATTTTGGCCCCGCATATAAGGCTAATTAAGGCATCAGACGATTGACTACCTTATCATGCTTGAAGAAATAAAATTTACATTATAAATATATAGTTTATAAATAACAAAATACCAAAATTATCATGAATTTTGTTTCTACTTATTCGCATTTCAACAAATTCAGCAAAGTACAGAGTTATGAAGGAGGAAGAGGATTGCCAACTAAAACTCAGAGTTAGTGCATATTTACGAAAAACATTCAAGAACAGGGATATGGGTAGTATTTGATATTTATTTGATATTAAATGCCAATTAGTCTTCAAATTTGATTTAACAGACCATTTGCCAATTCAAGCGGAATTCCCGAATTTGACCTCGCGATTTACAAACTTGGGCAAAGGGAAGCAACTCTAGACCGGACAAACATGGGTAGTTTCCAACGTAAACTAACCAAAATGTAAAAATTATTTTCTCTTGACCTGCACGGAATCCAAGCTTCATCTTTGGTGAGATTTATCAAAATAATATATCCTTTTATGTGCATGTTTGTTTTGTTTTATATCCCAATAGATTTCATGAGCCAGAATGCTGATTTATAAGGGTTTCTTCAGTAAATGTTACAACCTGTCCGGTGTCATGTGACATTGATTGAGTAAATATTTTAAAGAACGGAACCAAAGTCGGTAATTGGCAAATCACCTATTTTGCATAAAACATTCCACAAAAAGCTTTGAAGATATGCGAAAAGATGTAAAAGCCAATTAATAATCAAATTTAACACAAATTTACATTTACTGAAAACATGGATATTAGATATATGCAATAGACCACTTTCCTATTTCATTTTATGAATGAGTTGTTCCGGTTGACCTGGGGTCAATCGGAGCAAATTGCGTCACTGAACATTGTGACGTTGAAAAATCTATATTGTGACGTCAAAATTTTACGGGAAAATTCACCAACTGGTAACTCGTCTATAAGAAGAAAACGCCTACTAATACTCAAATTTGGCGGCAATTTATCTTAAACATGTACCAAAAGGGATACCTGAAGTATGTGACTAACACTAAAATTTTGTTCACATTTACCTTATAAATGCGACAAAAGAGATTTCTACAGTGTGCAATAAAATGTAACGGTAATTTTATACTCAAATTTAGTACAAATTTAGTGTAAACATGCAGCAAAAGGCATATTAATAGGAAGCGAAGCTTCTGTATATATTGGAAACGTATTATTGGCTATCATGGCCATGAGTTCATGGTGTTTGAAAATCCTGCGCCGGAAGTTATTTTACGAGTTACCGTTGGGCCACTCGGAACTCAATACGGTAGAAAAATCCCTACGGAGCATCTGAGGTATGCTGAGTTGCTTTAAGAGAATCGGATACGATAAGTTTTTGAATTATTCGAGTTATCATACCAAAGCAAGTTAAGGCACCTATGCACGTTTGCAGAAACAACATCGTCGTCTGATAGTGTGAAGCTGTGACTTCTTTTAAAATTTTGTCTACGTCATTTTTGTCTTCACAAATATTGCATCGTCACAATGTAAGTAATTACGTCTTGCCTCAAAGATCTTCTGATCGTGACAATGCATGGAAAATGTAACCCGTCATCATGACCAATCCACAGTGCCTTTTATATTTTCTACTTTCAAGAGTTATTTCAGTTTATCATTTTTCCTACTTTTGAAGTTAAAGGAAAAACAATAGAAATAAAAATACTTATGTTTCCAACAAATATATTCATTTCTAAATGTGTAAATTGATGGTGACCGGATCCGGAAAATAGAAATTTTATTCTGAGAATTCTCCGGGAAACTGGCAATTTGAATGTGGTAATTAATTGAATATTTAATTTAATGCTTTATTTATTTACAGTAATGAGGATAGGCTACAAAGTTGCTCTCCTCGACATAAAGATAGACAAGACAATATAATGCAAGACAACATACATTACAAAAACTCTCTCGCACACACTCACGCAATAGAGTACAAATTATAGTAAATAAATACCTACAATAATATATATCAGAATCTCGATCTTTTTTCAATAAATTCAAAAATATATTGAAACAAAAAACTGTTGTCATCAATAGATAGATCATCATTTCGAAATCTATAGATATCAACCAAATATTTACTGATTATTTCTTTATTTGTTATAATGTTCACATTTGGAGAGAGTAGCATCTTTAATTTTTGAAATAAATCAGACCTTATATTGTTATAGTATTTACAATAGAGGAAGAAATGTTCTACTGTTTCCTGGGTTCTTGAATCACATCTATTACAAAGCTTAGAGAGAATCAAATTATTATTAAATGAATGATCATTCAATCCACTTAGACCTAGTCTAATCCGAGTATGATTTACTTTACCAATACCAAAGCCAGATGAATGTTCAATTACTTTTACAGAAAAAGGGCTTAATGTGTCTTTAAAAGTATTGAAGGAAGTTGATATTTTGTACTCTCTAATTGTTGGGAGAGGGGGAATAAGAAGAAGAAAACTTAGCTGTATGTTTTCATAAGGGGAGAATCTTATTCTTACGCCGAAGATTATAATTTTCAGTGTTATGTATAACTACAGGACAATAATCATTTAAATACTTGGGACAGTCATAGTTATATATTTGAAGAAGAAAAGAATTTTATGGATTTTCGACGAATAGATAAAGGATTAGTTCCCAATACGAAAAGCACCAGTCATAAGAGTGGCTGCTCTTCTTTGAATTTTTTCAAGTAATTCATTTTCACATTGTTAATAGTTGTCATATAAAATATAACAATAATCAAGAACTGGCAGAATCATTGACTTATACAGTTTTTCTAAGCACATTCTCGGCAGCAATCTTCTCATTTTAAACATATTTTTTTACATATGGGAAGAATATGATTTTTCCAAGATAAGTTGTAAGATAAAATAAAACTCAAATGTTAATGTTCATCGACCTGCTTTAGTTTTACTCTATCTAACATAAGATCTGTATGTATAATTGGTTTATCTTTATTGCAAAATATCATATATTCCGTTTTGTTCGGATTAAAAGAAACCCTCCACTGGAAGGCCCAATGACTTAGTGTATCCAAATCATTATTTAACACACTGAATGAATTTACATTATCAATTATTTTTATCAATGTTGTGTCATCGGCAAAGAGTTTCGTATCACTTTCAATATCGTGATTCACATCATTTATCCGGAGCACCTAATGTCACTCCCAGTTTTCATGGGAGTTCACACTATGAGTGCCTTAGTTCTTAATGTTATCTTTTTATTTCCGTGCATTGTAGCTGTCTCACGTCCTTGTTTTGTCTTTGTTTTTATCTGTTACCGTTTTTGCCATGCCTTTGGACATCAATTTTTGTAGTCATCGCTTCCCTTGTTCCTTCGGTATTCTACTGCCGTTGTTTATATGTACTAAAAAATAAAGGGCCTAATATAGACTCTTGGGGAAAACTAGCATTGGCGAATTTAGCATTAGACGATCTCATTAATAACAACTTTTTGTGATCGGTTAAATGTAACATATTCCAAGCTGCTTTAATTTAAAAAGTAAACCATCATACCAGATTTCATCAAAAGCTTTTGCTATTAGTCTGTAGTTATTTTTATTTTGCTTATCACCATTCTTAAAAACTGGGCAAATATTTGATACTTTCCACTTTGATGGAAATACTCCATGTGACAGACAATAGTTAAAAATTTTGGCAAAAGGCTTACTTAAAGACTTTGCAGATTTTTTAAGCACTATTTTATTCAACCCATCTGCACCAGAAGATTTTTCAATATTAATTTTAGATACTAATGCAAATACCTCATTCTCATTTGTGTGCAAAAATTCTAGTTCATTATTACATAAAATATTAAATTGTGGAAGTGACGGGGAATTGATGATATGTAATATCATATGAGAAGAAAAGAGGGAGTTAAATATTTCCGCTTTTTGTTCCTCATCTGAAATCATTTTTGTTCCTATCGTTGTCCATGTTTGTCTTTTGTCATTTTATTGTTTTTCTCGTGCGGTTCCCTAGTGGATTGTGGCATGTGATTGTGGTTTATGGCCATTGTAGGTGTTTCCTGCTATCTTTCTTATATCAATTTTCGTTCAGAGGAGGTATACAATGCTGTAATTTTCCATCCACAATAGATTTACTGAGAGACCAAAATTTCTTTGTATTTAATTTTTTCTTCAGATAATTTGTTAATAGTTTTTTCCGTATAACTATTTATAGCATTACGTTTAAGTCTATTAGCTTCTCGTCCAGCTATTATATGTCTTTATTTATTTTCATCATTTGGAACATTTTTAAAATTTAAAAAAGCTTTGTCGCGGAATCTAAATGCACGTCGTACTTCGTTAGACATCTGGTCTAATAGTAACAATTTTATTTGGGATATGTTCACGTAAACAGAGAATAACAAATTATATGTAAATTCTACAATATCAGTATATCATCAAATATATGAAAAGCAGTATCAAAAGGAGCAGATGATAGAGCATTATTTAATTCATTAAAATCAGTAACTTTATAATCCCAGACTTCTCTGGAGTATGCATGTTGCTTGTAAGTTGTAACATTTATTTTACAATGTATAGTACAGTGATCCAACTTAGCTAAGGGGGATGTAATACCTGAATCAATAACCAAATAAGGGACATCACAGAAAATTAAGTCTAATAAACTTTCTGTGGTTACAGTATATCTAGTTGCATCTTTAATCAACTGATCAAGTTTCTGGAAAATGTTAAATCAAACAATTGTTTTTCTAATTCACTATTTATATGATCATCATACCAGCTTATACACTCATCATTAAAATCACCAAAAAGTAATACCCCATCTGGTGCACTTAATTTCACATTATAAATACAATCCTGTAATTTTGACAAAAACTCATTTCTATCTACAGCTGACTGATTTGGTAGTCTATAACATGAACCTACAATTAAGTTGAAATTTTCAACTTGTATTTCTACCCATATGAGTTCTATACCATCAATTTCAAATATTTCTTTTCGACTGGATTTGATCGAAGCTGCAACAAAAATGCAAACACTCCCATACCCGGCCCAGAGTCATTATCTCGATCACGTCTATATAAAGTAAAATTTTCTATATTCACTTTTTCTACTGAGCCAAGTTTCCGACATACAAATAAAATCATACTGTTGTGATGTACAAAGTACAGATTCAATTTCATCAAGTTTAACAGTATTGCTTTCCGTCTCTTTATCAAATGCAAGTAAACTTCTAGAATTTATGTGACATATTGACAAATTTCCTTGAGCAGGGCCTGGATTAGGATGAATATACTGATGTTTATTTCGCTGAACTTGATTACTCTTTATTCAGGGGCCGACTCCGACCTACCGTTGGGTGTGGGGTTTTCTCACCGTTCATTGAAGATCTTATGGTGGCTTTGAGTTGTTATTACTCCCCTTTGGGTCGTTGTCTCTTTGACACATTCCCCGTTTCCCTTCTTTTTTCTATGATGTAATCAGAAAAAAATCGCCGCGCCCCAAGTTTATCATGCATTGGGGTTCTGTTTTAAAGGACAATATTAATTTCATGAAAAGATCTGTCAATAGGCTGCATCGTACATGTTGTACACTCTGATGACGAAAATTGTGGATCTTTGTTTCAAGTTCGCCGACAGGTACAAAATTGCAAACAAGTTTCCTGGATTTTTTTTCAAATTTACACTTCTGAAAGATTAAACCATGAGAATCCTGTTAGATATTGTAATATATAGGACAATTTCCACATGGTTTTCATTGAATTTCTTAGCACTCCGTGAAAATTCTAATTTTATATGCCGTCAAATTGCCTTGAAAATGCCTTGATCGAGTTCCACCTGATCTTCCCGTGAAAATCGCCTGACTTTTTAAGTCTTGATATATATATATAAATATATATGAATCAAGAAATTTTCACGGGTTTGCTTTTTAGCTGTGTGCAAGGAGATTCGAATCGACAACCTCAAGATTCTTTAAAAAGAAAGTTTTCAAAAACAAATTCACCGGATATTCACAGGAGAAAATGTGGGTAGGGGGTTCTTCTTACGACAATTTCGCAGTAAGTTAATTTCATGAAGCAAAATGTAAAGGGACTTTTATGCCAAATGAAATTTCACAGAAGTTCTATGGCCCGGGTTTTCATGACCTGTATTCCAGTAGTGTTAACAATTGATTATCGTCAGCTGGACAGTACCACATAAACCATCTACGGATAGATTAAAAGACAAAATGTATAAAAGCAAGATAGCTCTTTGTTCGTAATTTTGGTTTTTTCTAGCCCAAATACGTAGTCCCCAATAGAAACTTTTGCCCTGGTCTGATTATTATCACCAAACACACTTACAGAATTATTTGCACAATTTCCATGCACGTTATCACACTTAATAATTTCTTATATGTTTATTACTGTTTTGTATTATTTTGTAATCCTAATTACGAATTTTTGATAATTTTGAACTTGGAACATACGTGACTTTCAAAATGCTTTGCCACTTGATAAACTCCATTCACGAAGTGAAAAGAGGATATACACAATATAAATTCATCTTAAATTAGGGGACCACCAGATTTTCTTCGGGGCTTGGGCGATTACGTAAATAATAATTTAATCTTGTGAAAATAAATATTGTTAACCATCAAACTTGTCGTGCAAATGAATAATTAAATTTTGATTAAAAGATTAAATTTTTTATTGAAAATATATGTGACATTTGATGAAAATAATAAATTAAAAGATTTTCTAAACAAAATAGCCAAAGCCCTCCCGAAAATCAAATGAACGTCCCCTTACTAAAATGTCCTCTCCATAGCAAACTGGTCTTGTATCTTTTACAATAGCATCCCAGTACAGAATATATAGCAATTGATTTCTTGCTGTTGCGGATATGATGAATCTAAAATCTTCCTGTACCTGATAAATGCAGATTCAACATTTGTAATAGATATTAAAGATGATGAATATTTTATAACCCCTATCAGAACGAAAAAAAACAAACAAAAAACAAAAAAAAAAAACTAAAACAAAAAACAAAAAACAAAAAACCAAAAAAAAAAAAAACAAAACAAAACAAAAAAAAAAAACACAAAAACAAAACACCAGAATCACTTGTTCAATGCATATGTCGTGCACATGCATGATACTTATGTTTCTGTTACTCTTCTTTGATGTCATACTAGTAATTAAACAGCTTATTCTATATCATTGTATTTGATAAAAATCTTCTTCCCCCTTTGAGTTGCAGTGGAAACAATTTTAAGAATGTGGTTCAAGGGGTGCTGTGTACAGAAGAACGGGTAATTACATGTGATTTCAAGGAAAATCAACAATACGGGACTTTGGAGATAGGAACTCTCGTGTAATTGAAGGCGGAAACGATCTCCTCAAATACCAGTGAGAAGTATAATCGGAATCCAGTCCTATTGAATATAAATACATACCACCTAAAAACAAACTATTTATTAAATTGAAGTGTATTTTTAATTTGTCCTGCATGACAATTATTTAACTAAATTTTAATTGACGAAAACCAATTAATCTGAAGCGCTACAAATCGATTAAATATAAACAACCCTTGGCTCAACAGTGTTCATTGATTAGTGATTCCATCCCTTGTTTTTTTTTCGTATAATACACAAAAATGTTGTCGGAGTGAACACGCCTCAAAATTCCCGTATTGTTCGTTGCAATCTATCATATATCACAACACACTGCAAATGACAATCTTCCAGCACGGTAACATGGGGACAAAACCCTCAATAATTGTTAATCAAATTTCATAAAACTGCAAAATAAGACACTACAGAACGGTAACCTGAAAAGAAAACATACGCTTGTACACAGATAATGTTACTGTAATTTGTCTGTTAATGTGATTTTTTTCATAATGGTTTTGTTTTAAATTCTTCAATTGTCATATTGTACTCATTTTGTTACCGTTGATCAAATATAAGAAAGGGACTATGTTTGTCGAAAATCCAAACATCTTACTTAATCCTAGGTTTCCATATGTTTTGATGAAAAACGGAAGCAAACTCAAGCTCTGTGGTACTTTGTTGAAGATGTCAACCCGTCAGATTTCTAATACTTTTTTACCATTTGAACTAACCATAACAATTCAGATTGTTCATGGTACTGAGGATATATATGTTCTGGGACAGGGTTGCGTAGTCGTTAAAGCGCTGGACTTTCAACCACAATGGCTGACACAACTGTGGGTTCGAATCCCGCATGTGTCAGGATTTCAAGACACCTACCCTAGCTTGGAGGTTTCACTGATTTTCCAGCTTGGAACTTCGGGCTTTCTTCCGTCACAAGCAAGAAGCTCACAAATTGCTAAGTAAACGGTCGTTCATCTCGTCGTCGGTTTGAAGTTGATATAAAACTTATGTTCACTTGTTGACTTCAATGAATTCCGCTCAAACCGGTGATTGGATCCGTCTTGAACTTGCTATGAGATATTAGTAAAGCTCATTTTTGAAGGCCTCATGGTGACTTCAAGATGAATAACAACGATATAAGCGTTGTTCCATTGCTTAGTACATGTATTACCATTTATTATATAGATAGCGGTGATTTATCGAGTTTTCTCAGTTAAATAAATGTCATATTGTCACCGGTGAAAATAAAGGATTTCTAGTCACTGGATGACGTCTTAATGAAGCGACGTCACAATGTCTCTTCAATGTCGTCGTCAAGTAAACAACTGGCGTATTGACATGAAAAAAATAATCCGCATCTAAAATCTCGGTTTTTGAGTAGAAAATCTATATAATAAAAAGCATAACTAATCGGTTGTCATGAATATCAATAAAAATGTCACTCGTGTCGATCAACGCAGTGGATTTAACTCGTTGCAGAACAAGTTCTGCAACTCGTTAAATCCTTCTGCGTTGTTCCATTGCTAAGTACATGTATTACCATATATTTGTAGAGACTTTGTCTCATTTACATTTACTCCATATCCCTTCATTGTTAATTCTTTCAGATGAATGCCTGTAATTTCCGACGTTGAATAAAACTTACCTTTACCTTTTTATATTTTGTTGAAGGCCGTACAGTGATTATTGCGATCAATTAATATTTAGAAAATGCCTGGTCGTGAAAAATAAAATTAAAAAAAACCGAAGTTCCATAATGAACAGTAAATGTCGTTATGCATTACACGTTTTTCAAGGAGTAACCTCTCATCAGCAGCATTAGAATCAAATAATATGGAAAGCAATAATCCAAAACTAGTCAACAAAAGAAGTGCTCATTACCAAAAATATCGCAACAGGAGGCCAAAAGCAGTACAAATGGTATCCACAGAGTGCAATTCACGGAATGAATCCATAGTATTTCAAAGGAGTTAGAATTTCGATGAAACAGTAAATTTCAATAAAACCCAAGGTATTTTTTCATTTAAGACAAGTCTGACTATTGGGCTGGTGAATATCCCCGGAAACCTCTGATCCACCAGCAGTGGGATCAGCTCAATGGTTTCAAAATACAAAATTGCCAATATTAGGTGACCACCACGGCCGTCAATCCTAATGCAACTTCATTTCAAGATTAGGGAAGATCCATTGACGTAACTGATTCAAGGACACCACAAAACACTCCAAATGTAAGCCTGAAAATTTGCTACATGTCGTAAAGAGT
Source organism: Modiolus philippinarum (assembly GCA_002080025.1). NCBI lineage: Eukaryota > Metazoa > Mollusca > Bivalvia > Mytilida > Modiolidae > Modiolus > Modiolus philippinarum. Next base: position 235,995 of record MJUU01070737.1, read on the forward strand.
ATATGCCTTTAATTTGCCACATGTCGTAAAGAGTGTTTGCCTTTAACTTGACATATTTCCCAAGAATACGTGCATTTCATTTGCCAAATGTCATAAAATTAACTGGTCGTCAGGCAAGAAAATGACTTCGCTTCCTTCGAGGTTACACTTAAAATATACAGTGAAACCTGTCTAAACCGAACCCCTATAGGACTGAAGAATTTGTTCGGTTTAAACAGGTGTTCGGTTTACACATGTTCGAAATATAAAGAAATTGATAGAAAGGGTCTTCACATCATGTTTGGTTTAGACAGGTTTTCGGTTTAGTCAGGGTTCGGTTTAGACAGGTTTCACTGTATTATATTATTATGCCTTATAAAGTAAATGCAAACTTATCCCCGAATCTGGTCCACATTACTGCAAACTTGCGAAAACGGATATCGATAATTATAGATTATAACATTGATTATTTCATATTATACCAAGAGTCCGCCAAAGGTAGATATATCGGCCCGAAAGTCGCAGCGCCCTGGGGATGATTTTATGACCAAGGATTGATGAAGGATGTGACACGAAAATTTACATGTAATAAGATATTTATCATATACTGTAAACCAACTTATTTTCGCGGCTACTTTATTTCGCGTTTTGTCTGTCCCAGTCAAATTCGCGACGACTAATTTCCGCGATTTTCTAAGTCTGCTGATGTATTTGTATTAAGAAGCATTCGCGACGATTTATTTTCGCGATATTTTTACGCTCGCGAAGATCGCCAAATTAAATCGCTCGCGAAAATTAGTTGGTTTACAGTACTTCAACATTAAAAGAAATTTTCAGCAGAAAAATATTTTTCACACGTATAAAATGCAGTATAAATAATTTGTTGTAATAATTTATTTGCAAAACGAAGATATCAAGAGCATTATATATCGTTTTGACGGAAATACACGAACTTGCGTTTGATTAAGCTTCCGAGAATTGACAAAAATGCATATTATGCGGATTCCGAAGCAGGTGATAATAATATATTATCAGACTTCGTAGTCAAATTTTGTTAATTTTTGAAAATATTCTTTTATTGATTTATCAATTGGTAAAATTGAATCATATTTTAGAGAAAAGTATGATAATATGTGTTATAATGCAAATGCCGAAAATACTCAAATTTGATAAAAGTGTTCAGCAAACATGCAAAAATAGACATGGTATATGTTATATATTAAACGCCAAATAGTACTCAAATTTGGAATGAATAAAAAAAATGCAACAATAGAGATCTGTATAATACGGGGGTGGGGGAGGGGGGGGGTAATAACAATATTTCCGAACAGAGTTGTCAAGAGCCGAAGTCCATCAGACAAAAAGAAAAATGCATGAGAGGGGAACCACTAGAAAATAAAAAGTTCTTTTCGATGTACTAAAATATCGAAATTTTAGTGTAAAACTCAAATCTGTGCATTGTCGTACATCTGTGTCCGTCCGCAAATCTGTGTCACAAATATGTCATGATTATTTTCCAAGCTTATCTGTGTCATTTTCCCGACAAATCTGTGTCCTTTTCACAAGCCTACGTCTTTCATATTTTTTCTGTCCTTGAAGCTAAATGCAGCATATCGGGGTTAAATATATAAAGAATTAAAAGGACAATTGTTCAGAGAACAATTGCAAGGTCTTTCCCAGTCAATGTTGTGTTTAATGTTATGTTTTGTCATGTCACATGTTCAAAATCATCTTCATGAGACGCACATTGTCTCCAATATATTAGAGTAGCCATTTCTAATCGTTTTAAAAATTTTACGATTAAAAAACGTAAAATTTGGCTATGACCTTGACCGATGACCTTGATGACCTTTGACCTTGGGATCAAATTGAAGGTCTCTTCTTACTGATTAATTTGATATGTTACATGACCATAATATCTGTAAAGGTTTAAAAGTTATACGCAAAAAACCTATTTCTGAAACGCGTCAAGGGCAATAACTCTTCAGGGAGTCATCGGAGAGTCTCGGTTCAAATGAGACAAATGTAGCCCTTGACATGATGAACATTTTTGCTGATATACTTTTTCAGCCATCTATTACGGTTTCCGAGTTCATCTGATAACAAGGTCAAAGGTCAAGGTCAAAGGTCACCGATGACCTTCAACCTGGTACTCAAATTGAAGGTCTTTTCATGCTGATCACTTTAAACATATATGTTTACTATATTATCTGTAAGCGTTTAAAAGTTATTCGCAAAAAACCGATTTACCGAAACGCGTCAAGGGC
>MJUU01070738.1:8830-35833 GCA_002080025.1 Modiolus philippinarum
GATATTTGGTATATAGCTTGGTCTTGGTTAGCACATGTCCGTCTGCCATATGGCTTTTGACCTTGACCTCAATTTCACGGTCCAGTGACCAGGTTAAGTTTTTTTTATGCTTAAGTCTGTTTCTCGATAACTACAAGCCATAGGTCAATGATATTCGGTATATAGCTTGGTCTTGGTTAGTACATGTCTGTCTGCCATATGGCTTTTGACTTTGACCTCAATTTCACGGTCCAGCGACCAGGTTAAGTTTTTTTGCTTAAGTCTGTTTCTCAATAATTACAAGCCATAGTTCAATTATATTTGGTATATAGCTTGGTCTTGGTTAGTACATGTCAGTCTGTCATATGGCTTTTGTCCTTGACCTCATTTTCATGGTCTAGTGAACAAAATTGAGTGTTTTATTAGAATATTTTCTTAATAACTGTAAGTGGTATGGTAATAATATTTGGCTTGTAGGTTGCTCTTGAGTAGTACATGACTGTTTTAGTGACAAGCAGGGACGGGCGAGACATCTTTTAGGGTCCACTCTTGTATAATATGAAATATTCTACTTTTTTTATGTGAATGTGACAGACTTCGATATAGACAAATGACAAAAAGTTTTTGATTGAAGCTAGGTTGCATTTTTTAGAAGAAAAATGATATTTTTGGAAATTTGCCTCTTATATAAACTTACGGATCCTAGTGTTTCTTATACCTTGACATTGACCAGAAAAAGTATGCATTTTCTTTAAATAATCATCTTTTTATATGCCAATTTTCGTCAGGGTACATGCAGCGGTTCAGATACAATATATTAAATAAAATGACCATATTTGGATGTGTAACTTTCTGTTTTTGTTTATAAAATCCATTACTACTCACTGAGGCACATGGTTTCTTTGAATGCCCTTTCAATGAAGACACGCCTCTTTTCCTGATAGATACGTAGACTTGAAAATTGAACCAATGAAATCTTGTGATGATGATTACCATTGAGATTGTGGGTATAAAAGGTAAATGGTGCTGTTTCAGGACAACATAATTATACCCCCCGCAACGAAGTTGGGGGGGGTGTATTGGAATCACCTTGTCTGTCCATCCGTCTGTCCATAGACATTTTGTCCGGAGCTTATCTCGGAAACTCTTCAATATTTTTCAATCAAATTTTGTATGCATGTTAGTAACAATAAGAACTTGTGCATCTCATATTTTCAGATTGATTCATTTATTTTTTAAAAAGTTATACCATTTTGGAAATTTTCTGACCTTGAATTCATATACTGAAAAAATTTGTCCAAAGCTTATCTTGGAAACCCTTCTGAATAGAAAAAAGAAGGGAAACAGGGAATGTGTCAAAGAGACAACGACCCAAAGGGGAATATCTTTTTCAAATTTTGTCAGCATGTTTATTATCATATAAATATGTGCACCTGGAATTTTCAGATTGATTCATTAAATTTTGAAAAAGTTATGGCTACTACAATATTTTTGTACTTAAGTACCCATATGAAATTTTTTGTCCAGAGGCTATCTCAGACCCTCCTTAGAATATCTTTTTCAAATTTTGTCACTTATGTGTAGTACCTTATGAACCTATGCACCTGGTATTTTCGAGCTGATTCATCAACTTTTGATTGAGAACTTGATATATTTTCAGGAAAAAAGGGGGGAGGTATATCATCATGTTCATACTTGTATTGTGTCCACACTTGTACTGTGTCCACACCTGTATTGTGTCAACACAAACTTAAATTTGCACTTACCATATTGATTCAGGATTCAATGAGTGGGGGTATAACTGGCTGCCATTTGGTGACAGCTCTAGTTTTGCTTAGCAACATTGAAAGACTTCTGGATCGCTGCGTTTCTTATGCAGAAATCGTCACTAAATTGGCCTATAAATGAAGTATGTATCTGTACATACAATTTTGTCTAGGTACATGCATTTTAATGTCAGATAGCAATTGATTTTATCCAGTCTCCCCATTGAATAATTTTATCATGACAGTGAATTGTCTAAGAAATTCCTGTATCACCACTTCTTGTGGGCAAGTTTAATCACTTTTTCCCTATAAAGCAAAGGTCTGGGAATTGAATGACGTTTTCACTAAATATTATATTCGTCTATTTCTTTTTTAATCTCAAGATTTTGTTGATTGTTTACTTTCGTCGCCATGCTCTTATTTTGATTAGAAAAATTTATGAACACAGAGGAGTTTTTCTAGGAGAGAGACAATTTCATACCACTAGATTTCCTGATGACTTAGGTCTGTTCAGTTCAGATCAAATCAAAATATATGGAAGACCATAAACCAAAAATTTGTAAAATCTGAGAGACCACAAATAACCAAAAAGATCTAAATAGAAAGCCAAAAACAGCAATGGAAATAACTATGTAAGAGGTAGATGCTCTTTATTTTTGAGCAAAATTTTCTAAAATTAAGATCTTGAAATTTCAATATAAAATCATTCTTCGGGTCAGCATGGAAATACCGACTCTTGGGTAGATGAGTACCATCTGGGACTAGCAGTCAACCAGCAGAGGCATCGGTCCAGTGGTGATAAAATACTAATCAATGAAGTGCATAATTCTTTAGACATTAGTTTCTGTCATCAACTCCATCAAGTTCTTTACAGTGTCACTCCTCTGGAACTACCAAACATAATTTTACATGACAGCTGTTTTGGAAATAACATTGAGATGTGCCTATCAATAGGGAAGTCTTGACTTAATCTTTTTCTTGAATCTCTCCCAAAAAAAAATCAGAAATTTTGTGCATTTTTTGCATTATGTCCTATAAAACTTAGCAGTTTCTCCAAATCACTACTGAAATGGTTTCATCACTGACTTACATTAAGTTGGGTCTCATTGGGGTTTAAGCAGAAAGCAGAATTGTCTTTTCTAAAAAAACTGTTTATGAAGAGAGGAAGAGGTGTTGGGTAAGACAAAAGAAACTTTTATACAAATTCCTCGGAACTTGGAAATTGGAGTTTGTGTAAGTCTTTGGAAGGTATTTTCCTGCCAACTTGAGAAATATTAGCAGGATTTGTTAAAGGGACCCCATTGTGACCCTTTTATGGCTGCAGTGACCTCTGTTGGACTTTATCTTTATGACTAAACTTAATTTTTATGTCTGTGGCCTCATATATTGAAATGATATTTTGATGGAGAGCTACATGTATTAGATCCACAGAAAACCCAGTGGCCATGACCTACATTTTACATACTGGTAGTTTCATATCTTATAAATCCATGTTTTCATATCTGGATTTTTTCACTATTTTAGACCATAGTCATAGGTGAGATTTTTGATTATGTGCTTTATTCATACACAGATTGATTCTTTAATTTCAAATGTTGTTACATAAGAGTTGCTGAAAAAACTTTCAAGAAAATAAAAAACTGGTAAATTTGGGAAAGAATTGATAGAACTGATTCCAGATGGTTTTATTTTCATTGCCCCTAAAAATAATTTATTATGTTTTAACTATCAACATGTAAATTTATTTTTGTTAACTTTTGATTTTACTTTGTTTTAAAGTTAGAATGATACAAGCACAGGTGTATTAGTTTGATATTATCTTGATTGTATCAGGCAGATAAGTAAAAACATCTGATATACACCTGTATAATAGAATTTATATTGAAAGGGTGTTGATTATCATGATTGAGTAACAATTGAATTTTTGTTCATTAACACATGCTAATACTAAGATACATTGTTCTTTTTATCTCCTATATATTCAAGTTTTTCCTGTTGCTCTTTTTTAACAAAATCTAAGTATGGGATAAAATTTAGTTCATATAGTAGTCTAGGGTTCAACAGAGCCAGTACCCTTCACAAACAAAGAAATTTCAGAAACTGTTCTTATAACTGGCTGTAGCAGATCTAGCCATTTTTATGCTCACATGAATTTAGAATTCTGTAGACAAAAAAGTTTTTGTTCTGTTTGTCTTCAAAAGAGTTATACACTTGATATATCTTTTGAGTCATAATTAAAAGGGATGTCATATTTTACATGCGTATTCCTTATGACATTGATTTTTTTTTGGGGGGGGGGGGGTTATGAGGGTGTTTATATTTTGAAGGGTTAGTGATAGATTTTAATATTTAACATATGCACTCTGTGGCAAGATCTTTTAACTGGTTTCAAAGTTGTGAAAGACTGAAAAGTTACATCTTGTATGGAGATTGTCTTTGCTAAGGAAGATAATTGTATAAATAAGTTTGTGCTGTGTTGTTATATAAGGACTGCTCTCTAATTAAATAAAACTTTAATTTACTCCTTTTGTTTTTCTTTTACAGACAGATTCGAGTTTTATAAACACTTTACATGAGGCATACTTAAACAGTTTGAAAGAGTTATCCAAGTCCTAGCACTTGTTGTACAAAAGAAACTGTCTCAGGAAGAGTCAATGTTTAAATGGCAGCTGATATTGAAAGTCTAATGGCAAATGATGAAGACAAAGAATACTAGTATTACTTCATTTTTGTCCATTTTTGTGTTGCCTGCTATAAGCAGATTTAGCATATAGGGATCATTATGTGTTGTACTCTTAATTGTCATCTACCACCTTCCATACTAACTCCTTCAAAGCTGTTCAGTTTTCTAACTTTCAGAATTTTTATACCCCCCGCAAACAAAGTTTGGAGGGTATATAGGAATCACCCTGTCTGTCTGTCCGTCTGTCCGTCCGTCTGTCTGTCTGTCCGTCTGTCCGTCTGTCCACACTTCTCGTAAGTGCAACTCCTCTTAAACCACTTGAAGGATTTTGATGAAACTTTACACAAAGGAAGGACACTATTAGGAGATATGCATGAAGAAATATAATTATTGTTTGAAACCAGAAAGGGGAGATAATTGGACTTTGACTATTCGTTGATTCCCCATGTATGGGTTACCTCGTAAGCGCAACTCCTCTTAAACCACTTGAAAGAATTTAATGAAACTTTACACAAAGTAAGAACACTATATGGAGATGTGCATGAAGGAATATAATTATTGCCAGAAACCAGGAAGGGGAGATAATTCAACTTTGAGTTTTCATTGATTCCCTATGTATGGGTTACCTCTTACGCAAAACTCCTCTTAATCCACTTGAAGGTTTTTGATGAAACTTTAGACAAAGGAAGAACACTATTTGTAGATGTGTAAAATGTCAAATAGGCTGAAAAGGGTGAATTTTATATTTGTCTGATTTAGACAGAGTGTTTTCATTGGAACCCTTGTGAAAAGATTTTTCTTGAAGATTATATCATTGTGTCCACACTTGTACTGTGTCCGCACCTGTATTGTGTCCACACCAACTTAATTTTGTACTTACCATATCGATTCAGGGTTAAATGAGTGGTGGGTATCTCTAGCTGTCATTCGGCGACAGCTCTTGTTTGTTCAGGGGTTAAGTTTGGCATCTTTTTAATATAAACTCAATAAATTTCAAAATAAAATTTTATGTATAGTTACATCTTACTTTCATGGTAATTTTCTGGAATCTAACAACCAAACTCAAAGAAAGTCTTTTCTTTTAACTGTTGATTCTCTCTAAGTGCTTGGTACTTTCAAACTTAACAGGAACTTTATTATAATGTATGATGTAGATGTGTAACATTCATTCTATTTTGTATGTTTTTGTGGACTTTTCGAATATGTAGAACTTAATAATTCAGCTTAACAGAATCTTAAGGGTATTTTTATATGATTTGATAGTTTGTGTTTAAAGCTTTTCAACAAATTTTGCAGTATTGTCACTGTGTATTGCAGTTGAAACCATACATTTATCTTTCTTGATTTTCCTTTTTTTTTGGAGACTGTACTTATTAGCCCAGGTGACACAGGTTCCCTTTGAATACTTACCATTTATTCACACTTTACATATGTTGTGCATGTTTTCTATTTACACTCAGAATGTGCGATGTTAAAACATTGTAAACTTTTTATACCTGTGGATTTAGAACATCAGATGTAAACGAAGTATGATTGAATAATGGTGTATTATGAACAAAAGTCAAGGCATTCCAGGGTATGCCTTTGTGGTACAGTTTAATTATGGGGTGATGTTCATATGTGTTTCAGAGATTTCCTATGAAAAACAACTTACTATATATTTTTGTTCATTTTAAATGTAATATCACTCATAAGTCAAAGTTGAAATATGTATAATTGTACTATGAAAATAATTTTGAAAGCAGTGCAATTTATTATTGAATTTTATTCCATTTTATCTGTGGTTGTACCATGTTTAAACTGTGCCATTTTGCACTGCATAGCAATTCATCAAGACTGTGATTCGTTTTTCTTTTTATTTAAACAAATATGTCTGCCCTTTTGAAGTCAGCCAGATTTGTTGTTGAAAAATGTCAAACATTGCCACTTATTTTTTAATATAAGTCATTTGTTCTCAATATAATGATATTTTATCCTAGGTATTATTTTATAATGTTCATTTTGCAGTATTAATGTTATTCATTTGGGAGATAAAGGAAATGAAGACCTATCTAAAAATTTTTGGAGTTTTATACCATCAAATCACAGTTTTTGTTACTGGTTTCATGCACCTGATACTATTAGTGAACTATATTTAAAATAAATTATTTGTATTTTCTCAGTAAACTTACAATCATTGAAGTGCTACCATATATGTATATATTGCTTAATCATATGATCTTGACTATTGGTCATGTGATCTGTACAGTGAGTCATGTGATTTTACTAGTCACAGCCTTTTGCCAAAAATGAGTTGTATATAATATTTATCATTTACACTGTTTTCATCCTTTATCAGTTGAGTATAAATATCCATCTGAATAAAGTTGACCAATCTATGAAACAGAGGAGGATAGCTCTTCCTTAGTCATATTATTACTTCTGCAACACCAGAAGGAGATTTTTGCTTCAATATGTCAGATTTTCAGTGTGAACTACATCAGGATATAAACATCACAGTGAAAAGGGCATGGTTAATCCAGTATGGATTTAATGTTGTGGCGAAGTGATATTCTAATGTAGAATGAGCTATGCACCTCTGTTTCCTAGAGGGCAAATTTGCATAGTGCAAGGTATAATGTAATACCCTTAGTTGTGTGTCCGTCCGTCCATCCCCCGAAGGTTTCCAACTGATAACTTGAGAACAAAATATCATATGGTTTTGAAACTTGGTATGCAAGTTGTTTACCACAAAACATGTGCCGAGTTCAATTTTAGGTTCAGAGGTCCAAGGGGTTCTGGAGTTATGCCTCTTGAAACTTAGAAATTTTGTGAAATGTGGTGGGATATCATGTAATGCACCATTTCTATTTTATTTTATGTAGAATTTCAGTAAATTTATGTAATTGTCCATATCTGCTCTTTCCTTTCATATTAAGTGTCCCAAACAATAACTGTGAAAGGCCACTTTTTAATATTTTTGGTGAACAAACATGGTTTTTTTGTAGTTATAGGTTCATTACTGAAAAGAAATGGAGCTCAAATTGTCTTATCATTCAAGTAAGTCAAATTCAACATTCAACATTTATTTCTTGTTGTTATTTAATTTCATATTCCAGTATTACTTAATATCCGTCGGCTTTGGTATGTTTCATACTATTATGTAATTTTATCCTTCTTTGTGTAATCTCTGTGTGTCTGTTCTATTTTTATGAATTTCACAGATAACAGTTGTTGATTTGTTATTGCAGAGTTATGGGACTTGCTGTATTGTTTTTTCTGACAGTTGTAGGATATGTAATTGCAGAGTTATGGGACTTGCTGTATTGTTTTCTGGTGACAGTTGTAGGATATATTATTGCAGAGTTATGGGAATTGGTATAATCTATTCTGGGTATATGTTGCTGCATAGCTTAGCATTCTATCCCTATGTATCCCTCATGATTTCAACTATACAAACAGAGAAGGAATTGGCAGGAAAAGGTAAAATTGAATGTCAATTGGCAGGGAAAGGTAAAATTGAATTCAATTGGCAGGGAAAGGTAAAATTGAATGTCAATTGGCAGGGAAAGGTAAAATTGAATGTCAGTTGGCAGGGAAAGGTAAAATTGAATGTCAATTGGCAGGGAAAGGTAAAATTGAATGTCTGGAGAATATTTATGTCATAATAAAAAGTATTAGTTATAACTCTTTCCTGCAGTGCATACAGTGTACATGATTATTTTCAAATGTTCTTTTATTTATTGATAATTTCATAATAATTACTAGGGGCGTACATATTGAAAAGCAATTAATGTTCCATGTTACATGCAGAATTAACTTATTTACAAACATAAACTTTATTTTTATTATCATTGCTTACATCAGAGATATTGTATTGGCCTATTTCAGTTTTCTGATATTAGCACAGCAAAAGTCTTTACTTATTTATAGTATTTCTACTTCAAACCCGTTAATAATAATTAACCCAGGGTAATCTGAAAATCTGTGTAAACCAAACTTTATATCTAGACCCAATCTTCATCTCTTTTATCCTAACCCCTTTTAAAGACAAGGGGAAATGGTCCAAAGGTTGTTCTGATTAAACAAGCTTCACTGGTTCATGTTATAATAGACATGCATATTCATAAATAATATGAGAAAAGATCACTCTATATTTGTGTGAAAAATAGACTGAAATAATTATCTGTATGGTGAGGGTATATGGAGGAAAATTTGTAGTTTAATGTTTCTCTAGGGCAAGAGTATATTAAGGAAACGTTAAAGGTTTTATATTCCATTTTCACATATTTATATATTGTTGACATGTTTCTATGGTGCTATGTCATTAGTGTTTTGTGTTCATCAAGTGTTTCAGTTTCTGTTACATTCAGGCTTAGTTAGTCATAAACGCTTGTCCAGCTGATTGATATATCATTTGCATAAAGTTGTAATAAAATCATAAATTAGATCTGCTTAAATGTTAGAGATTCTGTTTTTGAATAAAAGCTTTTCAAGACATCTGCCTGTCAGTAGGAGGAAATTTGATACACCAATACTTTGAATCTTTAAATTTTAACAATCTTTGGCAAATAGGGCATTACATGTGTCATAAGCAGTGATGTTTCTTATAAGTATGATACGACATGCAAAACCTTTCAGTTTAATAAGAAAATGCCTTTGGCAGATTTTCTTTGTATTTTTCTCTTCCCTTTATATGTGAAAGATCTTTTCTAGTATTACATTATTAATAGGTGTTTGAGAAATTCACGCATACTGACTTTAATATCCATTTTTAGGAAGGTTGATTGATATATAGCTGTATAATCTTTTCTACAGAATATCTGAAATTTTATTTTACAAAATAAACACAAGTTTATGTTTTAGCCTGTCCAACTTTCATAATATTGGTTGTGGAGTATCCTGATCGACTTGTGTGTCTTTACATTTTTGATAGTGGTCATTAGTACACATGAATTATAATCAAATTGTTTCTATCTTTATGGATAGTGATCATTCCTGTGGCCAATACAATTGGCCATAACTACTAAATTTGTAAATTTGGGATTGGCAACTCTGCTTACATGATCATCAAAATACAGAGAGGTACTAACAAAAGGACCTTTCATTATTTTTCTTGCATAGTCCCTTCAAAAGATTTTCATATATTTCATCATCAAGGTAAGTTAACACCAAATATACTTTGAATTTCTTATGATATTTTATTTTAGGTTGTATTTAAAACTGTTCCTAGGTGAGATGTATAGGAGTCATTATGCTCTTAAATGCTTCATGCTTAGTACATACACTCATAAAGAACATAATCATACGACAAGTTTAGCATATGCTGGTTCTGTAATTTAACATAATCATAATCCCAAACTGTAATTATCTTGTGTCAAGTCTGTAAATCAGTTTGTGACTTTTACTTTCATTCCGCAAATCAGAGAGATGATCTGTATTGAAGGAAGTCTCATCTTGTAAGTCAAATTTTGAAGTTTGAAAACTTGGCCCATGTGGTGCGAATGATTTCTGTCCATTATCATATACTTTTTTCAAATCATGACATACCAGTACATACATAGATTTAAAAATGTAACACAGTAAAGTTATACAAGTGAAAATTTGATCCAAAAGCATTTTTTTAAGCTAAAGAAAATTAAAAAATAAGAACTTGATGTAGGAATTTTGAATATAATATTTGTTTTTACCTTTTACTGTATGTTAGAATATTTAATCATTATTTTATAAAAGCATTAAATGCATATTTTACAGTGTGTATAAATGTGTGTGTGTTTAATAGTGTAAAATGACATAGATTCTCTCTTGACTGTAGGCTACATCTTATTTTAAAACTATACGTTTTGAAAAAATGTCAGGTTTGATTAATGTAGATTTTCGAAACAATGGAATTTGTTCTAATCTATCCGGTAATGATGGACAAAACTGGATTTCATTGTCTTGAAAGGAATACCGGTAGTTGATACTGGTAATAATGTTACAGATACAATTTGGGCATTTTCCCTTTATGGTACTAACAGATATGTTAGTGTTTTCTTGTAATTTAGGGAATACTTAAAAATACAAGGCACCAGTCTTTTGATATAACCTTATAGCAGTTAAGAAGATATAAACAGAAATATTTACAGTATGTTATCATTAAAATTTTTCTGACTCCAATTTTTCGGTATGTGTATTGTCAGTGTTTTAGCTAGAACAAAGGAACAGAGGGGCTGTGTTCCAAAAACAGGTCATTATTGTATGCAAACATTTCTCAAAATACAATAAGTACCCAAGTTGCATAAAGACTGCATTAAAGCTGCTTTTTTTCTATCTTAATTTTGAAAACAAAGTGCTGATTAGTCATTCTTTAGCCTAACAAGTACATTAATGAACCAAAATGGTGTCTTGATTTTAACACATAGAAATTTCGATTTCTTAGAAGGAAGGACCAATTCTGCATGCATCCTTTTTGAGCTAGCTGAAACACTGATTGTGTTAAATGTTTGAGAATCTGTGTTAAATATTTGAAAATTATGGTATGGATGTTGTGTATTTTGATATACAAATATGTATGTATATTTATGAGGTGTTTATTTGTTGTTAAAATATTTGTATAGAGGGTATGAGAACACATTCCCTATACTTACAATAAAACAAAGCACTGATATATACAGCAGAACTTCAGTAGTTCAGAAACACTATTTATTATTTTGGCACTCTACTTCTGTGTGTACTCTTTTTGTTTAGTGTTTGCGCTACTGAATTTGGTTCTGTATATTCAGAATAGTTTGAATTCTAGGGATTGACAGAAAAGATGAATGATGTTAAGTTGAAGAAGAAAGAAAAGTCTTTCATACATATATTTTATAAAAGTCAAGATAAATACCTCAGTATAGTGCAATCATATGTTTTGTTGCAATATACTTAACTTATAGTTACCAGAATTATTGGTGCTATATTTTATGTGATAATTTATAATGTAACACTTGTATGTTTATTCCTGAAAATGAGTGTAATTTTTAGGTCTAAATATAGAAACAGCTTTATTGTTACATTCATTTCTTATTGACATTTATTTTGACCAGAAAGGTTTACCTCTAACTTCTGAGTTATCATCTCTTGTTACAATGTGCCCCTTATTTTATGCCCTTCCAGTAGGGTCTGTAAAGTCTCATCATTTAAAACAACAGCAGATATAATTTTCTGGTGGGAATTAAGTGGATACATGAAATTTGCCGGCAGAATTATGTCTATAACCATATTGTTTTTAGTGGAAAAATGTACCCTTTCAGTTCCAACCCCAAAAAATAATAGCTCCACAGTTGACATGTAGGGTTGATTCACTGATAAAATTGTGATTCAGAACCCAACAAATACAACTTCTGAGGATTTTCATCTTCAAATTTTGTCTTGTGACATCATACATTGTCTTTAAAATGCAACCTTGACAAAATTTAATGACTCTAACAGACCCATGATTATAACAGGGATGTTTAGATTTTTTTCCATGTATGTCCCTACAAGCATTATAGTAAGCTTTAAAATCAAGTCACAGAAAACCTTTGTTTTGATGATATTTTATATAATTGTCAGTAAACATACAACCTTGATAGTACTCCATGGGAATTTGCCTTGTCAGGAATTTAATTCCTTGAAAGTTTGCCCTTGTCTCAAATTTAATTTTCATGGGTCCACATTGTCAGGAATAAGAAAAAAACAAAAGAATATGGAGTGAAAGCACATGAGACAAAGTCTTTACAAATACATGGTAAAACCAAATTCTTAATTACCCTAATTACCCAAAAAGGTATAGAATATGAATAAAAGCACATTAAAACAAGACAACAAACCTATTCTAATGTGCTTTTATTCACATTCTATACCTTTTTGCTAACCAATCTTCTCATATTTTCTTTAAAAGCTTGTATGGAGCTTCCCCTTTTGAGTGGGATAGTTGACAGGCATTATTACTTCATTAACTTCTAAGGGATTGATTTTACAAGTAATGATCTATGTTTGGTACATATCTCCCAAACACTGTAATGAATATGTACTATTTTAAAACCCTGGGGAGGTTTTACCTTGAAAAAGTATTACAATGTACCATAAAAAATATATATAAATCTACTCAATTTATTGAATGAAAAAATACAACTAAATCAAATTCCCTTATATTTATTTTTAAATGATGTAATTTTAATAATTTGATAAGGTGCATTCTTTTTTCATTAATTATAAACTCTATATAGTCCTTATTTCAATCCTCAAATCAAGGTAAAACCTCCCCAGGCTATTACAGATTGATATACAATAGTATTGTTGAACAATTCAAAAGGACACTGAGTGTGTTGATTAGTTAACAATAGCAATCCACTAAAAACTTTTTCCAAAATATGTTGTAGTCCAGCAATACCAGTTGGTCAAAAAAATAATGTGAAAAGAATAATCAAATTGTTAAATTGGTTACACAATAGGAACAGGTAGACCGGTAAGGTCATACACAATGGACAATAATATCTTTAGATAAGATACAAAAGAAACATTTTGATTTCTCAGACTTTCTGTAAGATATGACAACATGATAATATTACGATTTTTACTTCATATAAATGATTTTTATGAATTGTTCTGTAGAACCTGTCCATAGACACCCTCCTCCATGCTCATTAAAGCCCTTTATTTCTGAGTCAGACCTGCCTTATCAACTCTTTGTAGAGATCTTTACATTTTACAACGATAACCTTGATTTCCTCTATCTTTACCACATTTCCCTTTATTTGTATTTATTTGTAGCTGTATTTGTATGTAAAGATCACCTACATGTATTTTACATTATCTCCGTGCTATTACACTCAGCAAGGGCATGTTTAATTATCTATTATGGATGGTTATTTCAGCAGTTTGAATTCTGTTCATTCTTTGGATGGAATAGCCTTTGATCAAGGATTCTCTATTAAAAGCCAAATAAGACAGGTTTTGTCTTTTCTGTGTCGACCCTTTCACAATACTTGTGGAACTGCTATTTTCTGACAGGTTGTCGGTGTGTAAACTCCCATTTTCACCCTAAAATTTAAGTGTCACAATCTATTTTTGGTAGTTCTCAAGAAAATGTGCATATCAAATGTCAATTAAAAAATAACAGTTCCACAGGTATCATGTCTATTGATCTCTACTGATCATCACTTCCCTTTGTTCCTTAGATATTCTACTGTTGTTGTTCCAAAAAGTTCATCAGTCTGCAGAGACCACTATTTGATAACTAGTTGTCTTTTGACAGGTTTTACTTATTTTCTTCTTAATTATTGGAACCTGATCATGTTGAACAGATCATCAAACTTAACGAATTTCTTCAATGGTTCAAAAGTAATACTTGTGCAGACTAAGTCCAACATGACCAGGTTCAATTGTACCATCAATTTCAATGGGCCCATATTCAAGACAGAATGTTGATGAACTTGATCATAAAGGCTATAGCATTGAAGTGAAGATTTCTGTATTGTGATTCAAATGTGCCAAATTTGTCATTATAGCCTTTTAAAATGAATCTAGGGTCCAAATAACACCAAAAATAGATGAATAAAATTTACAGAAAATATATATAAGAGAATTTAAGAATAAAATGTGTTGTGTACAAATATGCCTAGATGAAAAATATTGGATTATGACAGAATATATTCAAGATATTTTTATAGGCACATTGTAAAGGAACAGCACGTTGTAACCTAGAATTTTTGCCATCAATGAAAATATTTATAAATTGCAGCGAGGTGTTTAAATCTTGATATCTGGTAATTGATTAAAAGGGTAATGTGAGATCTGCAATATCCCTTATTTTGATACTATAAATAGTATTTTAAATATAATGAATACATCTAATTACGAGTAGTTGATGTAAACAGTAGACAATGTCAAAGAAAATACAATTCAAACAATGAACAAGTAAATTATTAAGTATATCACAGAGAACATGCTTGTTGTACAAAATAAAGACCAACTAATGCAATATTATTGTAGAATAACTCTATAAAGTGAATTTTATATATGAGATAGAATAATATAAAAAAAAATGAATTAAGATTAATATCAAAAGTGATTTTTTTGGTAAAAGTTTAGTTTGAAATAATATCTAAAAATGAATACTATGTACAAATTAAGAATAACATCATATATTTTTTATTTTTTGTACTAGTAAAGAAAAACATGAAAGTAAATTTTTGTACGAGTGAAGAATAACATCTAAAGGTGAATTTTCGTACAAGTTATTATTTTGTGATGAAATGATCTCAGATACAATGAGATTGTTATTGTTTTATTTTTTATATTGTTTGTTAGTTTTATTTTACCAGTATTATGTGCTATATGTTTTTTGTTAAAATTTATTGGTCAGAACAAGGTTTTAACGAAAAATTAGGCATAAAACAGGACATTGTCACATTTTCTTAGTTTATTTTTTGACTGAAACGGATGTATGCTAAGTTTTCACAGTTAAGTGTACCATAAAGTTACTGAATAAAAAATATTTCTTACATTTTTAAAGCTAATTAAAACATAGCAGTGTTGTATACACAGCTGAATTGAATAAAGCAGTCTTCTGAGATTTTGGTCAAATTCTCAATTATATAAAATTGCATATTTCTATGTTATATTATCAGAAAACATTTTGCCAATAGACAATTTTTGGAGAACTCTTTGGTGTTGAATGGGAGTCCAGAAATTTGAAGATCAAAGGTTCTAAATAGACAATTTTTGGAGAACTCTTCGGTGTTGAATGGGAGTCCAGAAATTTGAAGATCAAAGGTTCTATTGGCAATGCTAAAAACAAATGAATCTTGTCTGAAGTTTGCTTGAAATTAAAATGAGCCTCTGGATTAGTTTGTATTAAAAAGAGGTCTATCTACATTTTAACAATATTGAGTAAATTCTCTGAAGTTGCAGTCATTGAGAGTTCAAACATCTATAGAATATATCTATTAAATAAATATATACCTGACAATTACCAGTTTGAAACTTCTTGTACTAAATATATTCAAACATTAGATAAAAATGGTATGGCCTTTATATACAAAAACTGTTTCAATTTTTTTAATAAAACAAGAATTTCTCTGAAGAGGTACTCAAATTATTGTGTATTTTTCTTACTGTATATTTAACACACTCATTTTCTTGCATGATAATTTTTTCTAATAAGCAAAAAAAAAAAACCATATCATACAATTAATTTTTTGCAAAATTCACCAAAGATGGTGATTCATGGAATTAAGTCCTTGCCAAAAAGGTGGTTTACCCGTAAAAAGTCAAATTCACTCTAAATTTATGTGAGCAAAGTCTATTCCTAATTTGACTCCTACAGAGAGTTTTTTTATTTAATGTGTAGTACATGAATTTATTTTGATTAGGGCTGTTCCAGAAAAATTGACATGGGGGGGTTGAAGGCACTTTTAATTGACCCCAACCACCCATAGAATTCTTCTCCATATGTACAATACAAAATGATGAAGAAAACACAACCACCCACAGCAATTTATATGAAGTGCCTTCAAAGGGTCCCAGACCAACTTTTCTGGAACAGCCCTTATAAATTTTGTCTGTTCACTATCTTAATATTTGATTATTAGTTACTTCTTTACAATAGGATAAGAGCAAAAAATACATTTTGATAAATTTCATGTTACAAAAGTTGTAATTCCTTTTGTTCATAAAAGGGTTGGGATGCATAGTTAATAGGATACATATTTATAGACAATTTTATTATTTTTTAAGCAGCTTTTCTGTTGTCTAAAAGTCAGACATATTTTTGGTAAAGTACCGAACAACAAGATTAAAACACATAACTGTTATTATTTTATGTCTGCAGTGGAATCAATTTCATATTGGAATTTTAGGAAATAAATCCTTGATACTTATAAGGGTAAAAAGTAAATACAGGTTATATATAGTGCATGATTTGGACAAAATATTTGTTTTTGAAAATATTTTTCATTGGCTAAATTCTATTGATGTAAAACAAAAACTTTTTTTTCTGAAATATTTACATTTGAATTGTTCTTGATGTACTTCAAAAGTCTAATAAAAAATCTCTTTTCATATATGTTGTTATTAGTAATTTGTAGAATGTAAGTATATGCTTCAGATAGCAATAGTATAGAATTACTAAACACTATTCAATACATTATACATTAGCAAACAACATGAAAATTATGCAAAATATCACGATAGATAAAATATTGGATTCTTTTAACTCCATTTAACTATTACATAGCAGTAATCTAACAAACCTAATCAGCACACCCAACATATCACTTGGCAACCATTGCCCTGTTTACAAACTTCCCTCTAAAGGTATATTGTTCCAGAACAGGATATTTTGTTCCGAAACCACAGCCAAATAATCTTTATAACAAAAGACTTGCCTCTCCATCATTCTGATCTGTCCATAAACATAACTCCTAACATGTCCATAAACATAACTCCTAACATGTCCATAAACATAACTCCTAACATAGGAGATGATTTAACCAATAAACAATACTTAAAAAAAATTTATTCCAAGTTATCTCCTCTGACACAACTAGTGAATTACTATGTAATATATGTCAGAGTGTCCTTTCTTTATCTAAGATTGCTACGAGCATAAGACAAATATTACCCTCAAGTCCTGTGGAAAACACTTAACCCCGGTTAAAAACCATAGTAGAATACCTGGTAGCAGTAAATTGACCACGGAAGTTTCAGTGCATTGTATGTAACATACGGTCCAAATATCATGTGTGGATATTCAAACTCATCTGAGCTGTGGTAAATTATGGCCACTCTACTTGCTATGTTTGAAAGATAGTGGTTTAGGAGTAGTTATGATGGCATACTGGAACCCCTGTAAAAATAAATGACAAAATTAATGTTTGCAATGGGAAACTTTCAAAAAATGGTCTTATCAAAAGCCAATATATGGAGTGCACCACTGTATCATACGATTAAGACTTTGAAAGTTTCATTAAATTTCATACAGAACTTCAGGCGGTATAAATACAACGTTTTGAAATGACAAAGTACATTTTTGGTATGGAAAATATCATGTACGAGTATGTGATTGTCTGAAAATGTTTTCAAATTTTATTCAGTAGTTTCGGAGGAGTTATAGATACAAAGATTTGAAAAATGACAGTCCATGTTTTGCTATGTGAAACCCCAGGAAATGACCTCGGATCGATTTCAGAAATAAGCCACATTAGCATCATGTAATACAGGTTCTTGGATAGATTCATCAAATTCAATCAATTAGAAAAGAAGGTGTCGTGAATGGCATACAGACAGGTGCCACCACAATGAATTACAAACTCCATGTTTCACTATGGGAAATGCCAAAAATGGTTATATCAAAATCAATAAGATATATCTGTTCGAGGAGAAAAACAATAATCTCCCAAACGAACTCCCACATCGGATACTCCTTTTGAAAAAAATGGCAGGAGTTACCCTTATAAATTAGTTCAAACATATTGCTGAAATCAAAACCAAACTCGGAGATAAAAATGCGCTTTTCCCAAAATTATAATCCCTGCACTTCCGAAGAAAGTCCGGGGATATTGTTATACCCTCCGTCTGTCTGTCCATCCGTCCGTAAAACTCGAACTCCTCTACATTTTTGGATTTAAAGATTAAATTTTGTTATATAGTCTGTAGATGCCCAATATGCTTTCAGATTTTTGATATAGCTCTTGGTGCAAACAAGAGGCCACAAGATGTCAATTTTTACACACGTGTTATATGGATTTAGGGATTTAATTTTGATGGAGAATTATTGAATATGGTCTGTAGATGCACAATGAGCTTTCGGATTTTTATCTTTATCTGGATGCAAACAAGAAGACATAAGATGTTGATTTTGACAAAGGCCCAAAGATGTGGATTTTGACACTGTGGCATGTGACACAAACTCCTCCTACATTTTTGGATTTAGGGATTGAATTTTTATGCAGAATTCTTGCCTATAGTCTGTAGATTTGCAATAAGCTTTCGGAATTTCGATTCTGGATCCAACTTTGGTAAACTTCCTGAACATGTCAAGGACTCAATATTTGAAATTAGAGCATCTAATTATGTATTTTAGCAAGTTTTTGGTAGAAAACAATATTTTGAATAATTAGGATTCTAAAAGCGATTCCAGGGTGGGTTGATTTCCTGAAAGTCTCCAAGACCACTCATTTTTTTGAAATTCTACTTAGCAACTACACTTTAAGAATTTGTTTCAATAAGGACAAACATTTTCAGCAATTGGATTTCAAAAATATTTTATTCCAATTTTGGTAAATTTCCTGCAAGTCTTAAAGACCACTTATTTTTTCGGGATTCTCCCTAGCAACCATACTGAAATAATTTGTTTAGTTTAGGACAAACACTTTAATTAAATTGATTTCCAAAATATTTCATTCCAATCTTGGTATATTTCCTGAAAGTCACAAAGACCACTTGTTTTTAGCTCGCCAGGACGAATGTCCGGAGAGCTATTGTCACACCTCTGGCGTCGTCGGCGTCGGCGTCGTCAGCAAAAACTTTAACCTTGCTTGTGGAATGGAGACCTTAAGTGCTAGGATGTAAATTGATATTTGGTATGTGACTTCCTTGTGATGAAAGCTTTCTTGTGGTACCATACTTGTAGACATTTTGACCTTGACCTTGCACTGAGGGCAATTAAAAAAAACTTTAACCTTGCATCTAGAAGGTAGGCTTTTAGTGGTAAGGTGTTCATATTATACCCCCACTCGCTAGAGAGGGGGTATACTGGATTCACCTTGTCCGTCCATTCGTCCGTCCGTTCGTCTGAAAAAATTTTCGTCGCATTTTTCTCAGCTTCTACAAGAGGGATTGATTTCAAAATTGGTATACAGCCTCTATATGGTTAGTTGTAAAGAACGTCCTATTTTGAGTCCTGTCGGATGTGTACTTCCTGTTTGACGAAATGTGGACTTTGTTACAAAATGTAGTGAAAACATGAATTTTTCGTCGCATTTTTCTCAGCTTTTACAAGAGGGATTGATTTCAAAATTGGTATGCAGCCTCTATATGGTTAGTTGTAAGGACCGTTATATTTTGAGTCCTGTCGGATGTGTACTGCCTGTTTGACGAAATGTGGACTTTGTTGCGAAATTAGGAAAAACATGAATTTTTCGTCGCATTTTTCTCAGCTTCTACAATAGAGATTGATTTCAAAATTGGTATGCAGCCTCTATATAGTTAGTTGTAAGGAACGTCCTATTTTGAGTCCTGTTGGATATGTACTTCCTGTTTGACAAAATGTGGACTTAGTTACGATATGTAGTGAAAACATGAATTTTTCGTTGCATTTTTCTCAGCTTCTACAAGGGGGATGGATTTCAAAAATGGTATGCAGCCTCTATATGGTTAGTTGTAAGGAACGTCCTATTTTGAATCCTGTCGGATGAGTACTTCCTGTTTGACGAAATTTGGACTTTGTTACGAAATGACTTGAAAAAAATGAATTTTTCGTCACATTTTTCTCAGCTTCTACACGAGGGATTGATTTCAAAATTGGTATGCAGCCTCTATATGGTTAATTGTAAGGAACTTCCTATTTTGACTCCTGTCAATTGTGTACTTCTTGTTTGACGAAATGTGGACTTAATTACAAAATGTAGTTTAAACATGAATTTTTGGTCCAGGGTTCAATGAGTGGGGGTATACTTGGTTGCCATTCGGCGACAGCTCTTGTTTGGTATGTGTTTCCTCATGAAGAGAGCTTTCTAGTGGTACCATGTTTGTAGACATTTTGACATTGACCTTGCCCTGGAGGCCATTTAAAAAAAAAACATTAACCTTGCCTCTAGAAGGTAGGCTATTAGTGTTTGGGTTTTCATATTTGGTATGCAACTTCCTCATGATGAAAGCTTTCTAGCGGTACCATATTTGTAGACATTTTACCTTGACCTTGCCCTGAGGGCAATTTTTTAAAACTTAAACCTTGCCTCTAAAAGGTAGGCTTTAAGTGTTGGGTTGTTCATATTTGGTATGTAACTTCCTTACGATGAGAGCTTTCTAGCGGTACCATATTTGTGGACATTTTGACCTTGACCTTGCCCTGAGGGCAATTTTAAAAAATACTTTATTTTGCCTCTAGTAGGTACACTTTTAGGGATAGGGTGTTCATATTTCGTATGCTACTTAATTACGGTGAGAACTTTCTGTTGGTACCATATTTGTAGACATTATGACCTTGACATTGCCCTGAGGGCAATTTTTTTAATTTAAACTTTGCTCCTAGAAGGTACACATTTAGTGGTAGGATGTTTTTATTTGGTATGCGACTTTGTTATGATGATAGGCACCATATTATTAGACATTATGACCTTGATCTTGCCCTGAGGGCATTTTTTTTTTAAACTTTAACCTTGCTTCTCGAAGTTAGTTGTTTAGTGATAGGGTGTTTATATTTAGTATGTGACTTCCCTATGAAAAGAGCTTTCTGGCTGAGTACCATAGTTGTAGACATTTTGACCTTGACATTGCCCTGATGGCAATTTAAAAAAGAATGAACCCTGCATATATAACTTATCTTTTTAGCGGAGGGAAGTTCTTATTTGGTATGTGACTCCCTTATATCACATTTAAAAATTTTAAGACATTACAATTACAATAAATAGGTCACTCTATTCCCAGGCGAGCTATGTTGTCTACTGACAACTTTTGTTTGAAATTCTACTTGCAACTACACTTTTAGAATCTGTTTCAATTAGGATAAACATTTTCATCAAATGGATTTCAAAAATATTTGATTCCAATTTTGGTATATTGCTGAAAGTTTCAGGACCATTTATTTTTCGAAATTCTACCTAGCAACCATACCGAAATAATTTGTTTAGTTTATGACAAACATCTTAATCAATTCGATACCAAAAATGTTTGATTCCAATCTTGGTAAATTTCCTGAAAGTCTCAAAGACAACTTATTTTTTTTTTAATTCTACCTAGCAATCATACTAAAATAATTTGTTTGGTTCAGGACAAACATCTTAATTTAACGGATTCCAAAAATATTTTTATTCAATCTTGGTAAATTTCCTGAAAGTCTCACAGATCACTTTTTTTTTTGGAAATCTACCTAGAAACTATACTAAAATAGTTTCTTTAATTTAGGACAAAGATTTTAATCAATTGGATTTCAAAAATATTTGATTCCTATTTGGTATATTTCCTATGTCTCAAAGACCACTTTTTTTTAATTCTACCTAGCAACCATACTTAAATAGTAATTTTAGTCTTTTTGTAAAAATAACAACTATCAATGGTTTGATTTCAAAAATATTGAGAAAAAATATGCCCAGGGGGTAAAACAACTATTTTATGTGTCAAAAATGGAGTGCGAGGATAGCTGTCGTTTCCGAAAACCTCGAGCTTTTTTGTTTTTTGTTTTTTGTTTTTTTTTGGTGTGTTATTCCCATGGCAGCGATAGTTAATTTGAAGTTTTCAATGCTGCACAACTCTTATATTACATAGCAAACAAATTCTATGAAATCTCCTGGAGTTAGTAGGATAATAGTATTTGAAATATACACGATACAGTGAAATCATTCAAAATGTCATTTCCCATATGGTTACTATTGAAGAACCTTCCCCTTTGGACCCTTCAGATATACCCTTATTTGAACATTTTTATTGACGGCACATCTAGACATATGGGGCTTACATCCTACAAAATTTAAAAGCTTTATGTGTAACGGTCTTTAAGATCTGGTTCGGACACATTCATTTCGACCAGAAGAAAGAAGGATGGAAGAAAAACTCAACAAATACAAGTTGTAGCTGTGTCCACAGAGCGAAACACAAAAGTCCCTCAAACGAACTTTTCGAGCGAAACACAAAAGTCTCTTAAACGAACTCCCGTATCGAATTTCATTATTAGACCTCCTTTGAAAAATAAAATTAAACAGAGGTTCCTATTATAATTAACTTTATACATATAGTGGAAATCAAAGTATAACATACAGCAAAAACGCGCTTTTCTCAAATTGACAGGTTTTGGCTTGGTTTCCATGGCAATCAAATGCTCTGTTATTCATTACAACCAATTCTATACCCGTTTACAGAAAAAAAATGAGCAGGGGTCCCCCTTATTACCTAAGTTATGTATATAGCTGTAATAAAAGTACAATTATAAACAGTAAATACGATTTTCTCAAATTTATGTTTTTTGTTATGAATTCTATGACAACAGTAGTAATTCTGAAATGCTGTAGAAATTTATCTTACATCATACATAACCTTCCTTTAAAATTTGACGGAGCTGGTGATATAGTTTTTTAGATACCGTGAAAACATTCAAAATGTCATTTCCCAAGAGTTACTATAGGACGATCCAACCCTTTTTGTTACCCCCCAAAAGTACCTTTAATGGGCCCGCTTTGAAAAATGTTTGATGATTGCATCTATAGATATATGGGGCTAATATGTTACTAAGTTTGAAACCTCTAGGCTTAATGGTCTCTGATGTCTCTTGATGTCTGCTTTTAACAGTTTCAGTGCGACGAGAATGAAGACAGATGGAACAATTACAAGTTATAACTGTGTTCGCAGAGGGAAACATAAAACTAACTCCCATATCCGATTTCTGAGCATTAAAAGACCCCTTTTAAGGAAAAGAAAAAAATGGGCAGGGGTTCTCCTTAAAATCTAAGAAATAAATATTGCTGCAATCTAAACATATAACAGAATTTTCCCGACATTTTACTATTTTAGCAACACAAAACCTGTGTTTTTCTAAATGTCAACTTTCCTTTTTTGGTTTCCGTGGCAACCAAATGCTCTCCTGTCCATGACGCCCAATCTAAAATTCCCTTCCAAAAAAATTGGTATGGGTTCCCCTTATGACGTATGTAATACATATTACTGTTATCAGAATACACTTATCAGCAAAAACAAATATTTTCTGAAATTTCCATTTTTCGGGGTATAGTTTCCAATGCAACTAAATGCTCTCCTAAACCAAGTGTCTCCTAATTTTAGACTCCCTTCCAAAAATAATTTGGACAGGGGTTCCCCTAATAATCTATGAAATAAATATTCCTGTAATCAAAATACAATTATCAACAAAACAACCATTTTCTTAAAATTTCCATTTTTTGTTGGTACGGTTTCCATGGCAGCCAAATGCTCTCCTGTCCAAACCCCTCCCCCCAAAAAAAAACAAAAACAAAAAAAAACATAAAAACAAAAACAAAAACAAAAAACAGGGCAAGGGTTAGACTTAAAACCTATGCAGTTATAAAGAAAGAGTCTGTTGGTCTCTCTGAAGAGTCTGTCAGTTTTAGGTGTTATCTTTTACTTTTTTTGCTTTATAATTTTAACCTGATCATGTTGGACAGATCATCAAAGTGAAACAATTGTTCAAAAAATGTACTTGTGCAGACTCCCTATAAGTTCAACATGACAGGTTCAATTGTACAATCAATATCATTGAGCCCATAATCAAGATAGAATGTCGATGATGTTTGATATATAGAACTTGATAATAAGGGCTTCTATAATGTGATTCACATCAAAAAGTGTACCAAATGTTATTATAGCCCTTTATAGTAGAGCGGCGAATTAAGCAAAAGTCGCTTATTTAAAAAGTTTAAATGACCCAAAATGACCCAAATACCCTATTCGATTTCTCAGTCGTTTTGGATAGCTTGATTATCATATTTTTAAAATATGTCTGTCGTAAAAATGAAATGCGGTAGAAACAATGTGATAATTGCAACTGAATGACAGGACCCTAAACGAAATGTCGATACCCCAACTAATCTTTTAGGGCTTGTTACCTGATAAACGAAAACTTATCTACAAATGACTTTATTACATGAAAAAGAGATGATTGCTGAAACATTTCTTCTTTTATAGATCATTCTTCGAATTTGTGTTCTATTTTTATAGAAGATTAGAAAATACCCATAAAATCACCCAAAAAATCTGCGTTTTTCTCGAATTTAACACAAAATAAACAATTACAATATGTAGTTATTGTTTTAAGTTAAATTGTATGCCCCATTTACAAGTTCGATGGTAATTTTGTGTCAAAGCACTAACCAATTATGCTTTAAATGCATTTAAATTGTTTTAAACTAGAATATGGAATCCGTAAATATTTCGTAGTTAGTCCGTCAATCAGTCTATTATTAAATTAAGCGATCAAATTCATTCAGTTAATCAACGAATTCTTAGTTTCTAATCATACTCCTTGTTAGTTTTGCTGCTTTATGTTAAAATTTATTGATACACAATGTATTCAAGGCAAATCGTGCGTGTTTTTGGGGATATATTTACGATTTAATGTAATGGTGTGTTTGATTTGCATTGAGAAAGGTGTGTGTGATTAGTATTGTTAGTAGTTCGTAAAACTGAAAAGCCCCCACAGTCTAAATAAGTATATATTAAGCGGAGTCTAACAGATACATGTCAGTAAGGAAGCTAAGGTCGTTTTTACATCGGACGTTGACAAATATTTGCNATTGTTTATTTGTTTATTTTATTTTATGTTGTTTGCGATTTTTCCTCCTTGTTTTTTTGTTCTGTTCTTTCTCTTGTTTTTTGGGGTGATATTGCCTTTTTTCGTTTTGTTTTATTTTTTTCTTTGTTTTTTTGTCGTTTGCTTATTTTATGTTTTTTGTTTTTTTTGTTTGTTATGTTTGATTTTTGTTTGTATATACAATAAGCTAGATCTTATAAGGTTGTTTAGAAAAGATGTTTGAGATGCTGTATGATTCAAGAATATCGCTTGCAAAATTAAATGACCCGTCATTCTAAACCACGAAAAGGCTAGTCAACCATGATTTCGATTGAATATTAATAAGAAATTAAAAGTATGGACCAGATAAAACCTGATTGTATTGCATATGACTATGGTTTGCAAATCTGCATCAGACGACAAATTCAAAACAATTTAAGAAAAATGGCAAATGAATTGCTAAAAAGAATTGTCAAGAGTCGAAATCAAATTAAAAAAAACATATTAGGTGCAAAAGCAAGAAAAATTGTGATTTCTTGTATGTGTGCTCATTCATCTCATTTTTAAAAACATTTCAACAACATCATGCTTGCAATGAACAAAGGAAATGTTCTAGATGTTGGACGGATTTGAGCTTGATCAAAACACTAAAAAAGTTAAGTTTGGTTGTGGGTGTTTATATCTACAATTACTATCCCTTCAGTGCAATCAAATGAAAGAGATGATATAAGGAACATATAACCCACCCATTTGTAACTCCATTTTATATTGCATGAGCTTGCAAGTGCGATATATATTCTTCGTGGGATAATATTCTCCAATATTCATGCAATAACCCTTTTATTGTATAGCAAAGCTAGGAATTTTACTAATAAGGAAATTTTGTTGTCGATGACGTCATGAAATTTTGGTCATATTTGCACTAGTGCAATATGGAAATTTATTGCACGCTTATGTTTAGTTGCTTTCTTAGGGAAATATTATGTTGCTATACAATAATATAATCAAGCGTATGTTATTGTATTCCATATTTGGAATGCTTTTATTTTAATATTTTTAAGAGGGCCCATGAAAATTAGACAAGTTCAAAGTGAGTCATGCATCATCTCTAAATAAAACATTTTCTTATATATTTCCATACTAAGGGAAGTATGGTGTGAGAGCGATCACTATCTGTGTACAAACATAGCAAATATGTGTCGATTTTTGTTGCAAATCAACCAGTCAATCCTTTTGTAGTTTTTTTTAAAGGGGGGTTTCTGCATTCACGATTTTTAAATAAGAAATAAAACAAAGGTTAAGTAATCGAGTAAGTTACAACAAATAAATAAAACAGAGTAATATTTAGATTTTTAAAATTTAATTTATATACTTTGTGTGTTGTCTATAAATCCGACTTGTAACAACATGCCAGGTTACGTGCTAACACAGGTTGATTAACGAAATTTAGCGCTAAATAAATATTGTTTTCGATTGTTTACATTAAATTTAACTCATTTTGAATATCACAACCAGAAAAAAATATTCTTCAAATGTTTTTAAGCTTAAACTAGATGTAACTGTGGCCTGATGGGCCACAAATTTATACCCCCCGCTTCTTGTTGATGATCCTACCCTGCACAGTTACAGACGTAGAAACGTACCATGGGGGTACTCCAATAGTCCACCGTAACTTTGAGGCAACTTAAAATAAGAGGAAGGCACAGAGAAATCCTTTGATAAGACATAGACTCATTAGAACTATTTATCAGAGAGATGTTTTGCTACTCGATAGGGAAAATGTTGGGGAAACCTTTTTACCCTACCTTTTAAATTTTCAATATAGACTCTAAGTAGGAGTAATATACAAAGTGCTGTAACTTTGTTAAAAATTTATTAATCAATCTGAAAATAGGAGGTGCACAAGTACTTATAGTGACTAACATTCTGACAAAATTTGAAAAGTCAATTCAAAAAGGTTCCCGAGATAAGCTTCGGAGAAATTTTCAATATAGACTCTAAGTAGGAGAAATCTACAAAGTGCTGTAACTTTGTTAAAATTTTATGAATCAATCTGAAAATAGGAGGTGCACAAGTACTTATAGTGACTAACATTCTGACAAAATTTGAAAAGTCAA
>MJUU01070744.1:27991-46321 GCA_002080025.1 Modiolus philippinarum
ATCCAATAAAAACGTGGCCGCCAGTTAAGAACATAGTTGAACATTGGAGTCCGATATGAGAAAACCATCCTTTTCATCATCTTAACTATTCAAGCAAATTTAACTAAATGAATAGAAGGTCCTTCGCAAAAATCACTCATTTCCATTGGATCAAACAAAAACACAATGCTAATGGAGAGCATAGGTAAAAATTAGACCGCATTGGTAAACTTTATCAATAGCTTAAGGTCCACTGTAGCTGTAACATTCATGGTTCTTGTGAATTTTTGGAAATGTTTACCAAATAAAAAAGTACAAATAATCTTTTGAGTTATAGTTCCAAAGCTACATACAATGAAATTCACAATAAACATTTTTTATTTACATATCCGGTACTGCTTGTAATATAATATATAAAGTTAAGTAATCAGTTCAGTAAAATTTATTCCAGTAAATGCTATGCCTCCTATATATGAAAACAATCCCAAACTATTGATCATGAAAAAAAAACTATGCTTGTTTCGTATAAATTTCTATAGCAAGCTCGTGCTCCTCTCCTCGCGCATTGTTCAATGAAAGAAGTAACTGTTATATATGCACATAATCCGAGAAAAAAACTATTCATTAAATGTTCACAGAAAACTATCCTCCACTAAATAAAATTATAGTAAATTGTTATTAATCCATACGATGTTGTAAAGTAAATTAAGTTTGATTTTGTATACACAGATTTTTTAATAACATCGACCGGACATGAAGTACTGGTTTTAAAATCACACATTTTCGGGTGTGTCAGGACAATGTGCATTTCTGTTATACAAGATAAACATCTGTTTTCACTTACAACTCTGTACATCATCGATTACATGCTGTGATGACAATCTCTTATCTGTTTAAAATTGTTTCTGTTATCATGGTTATCAGTCAATTTTATACCCGCTTCAGAAAATGTAGACATAATTAATTAATTGGTATAAAATTTTAGTCAAATTAAACATGCAAATTTTATAGTAAATGCTTGCAATTCAGTATATTTAATGGGTTGATTGTCCAAAAATAAATAGTCACGTTTTTTAATATGTTTTCACAAGGACGCATTCCCGAGGACGTATATTGGAGCATATTGAAATATTCAAATATACGTCCTGGTTTTCAACACAAAAAATAAATCTATTAACTGATATAACCACAAATTACAAACCATTCAATTTTTTATCAGCAAGTTCTCTTTTTAACAGATCATTTTTTATCATATTTGTCGTTTTAAAAGACTAACTGGCAATGTTTTAATGCTTATTTGATTAAAACAAATTTTGCATCATGTTTTGAAACTGTTTTTCAAAAATGTTTTGTCAGTTACCCAAATAAAACATATAAGCATAATATTTTTATTAATGTTTCATCAAAATGTTCTATTTTGATTAG
Source organism: Modiolus philippinarum (assembly GCA_002080025.1). Taxonomy (NCBI): domain Eukaryota; kingdom Metazoa; phylum Mollusca; class Bivalvia; order Mytilida; family Modiolidae; genus Modiolus; species Modiolus philippinarum. The sequence continues at coordinate 29,396 of MJUU01070744.1, forward strand.
ATAAAAATATTTCCTGGTAATATTTTAAGAACGTTTCCTTGGACTATTTCCCTTGAAATATATATTTAGGCCAAAACATTTTAAAAAGGTACAAAAAGTGTCTTTAAGTTATAAAATCTTATTGTTTATAATTATATTAACATGCCATTCAACACTATTGTACAATCGGTTACTGGTAATTCGAAAGAAGTAAAAATATAGTTAAAATGTTTTATGAAAATGTTTTAACTCAACATAATGGAAACATTAAGTGGCAATGGATTTATAACGTTTCATTATAATGTAGCGGTGTAACAGATTAAAAACATATTATCAAAATGTTTTAAAAACGTTTGGCAAAATGTTATGAAAAATGTCTGAAACAATGTTCTTGTGTGATGATTTTAAAATGTTTTAAGTATGTTGTGAAAAAATGTTACCTAAAATAACTTTAAAACGTTATGTTAAAATGTTTATAAAACATCATAAAAATGTTTTACATAAAGTTTAAAAAAATGTTTGTCAGCACATTTTGTTAAAACGTTTTTAAAATGTTTTCGAAATGTTTTTATAAAAGATAAAACGTTTTCAAAATATTTTAAAAATGCTTTAATAAAATGTTTTGACGAACCACCAATTAACCTCGAATAAAATGTTTCGAAAATGGTTTGTGTTAGCTGGGTTATATTGCTATACATATAATTTTTTTTATTATATTTAAACCATTTTATTTTTTACAGTAATCTTATAATTAGGGGATAAAACATTTACAACATTATGGCTAACCTCTGAAAGTTAGCATTGTACATAAATATACATTTAATGACCCCTTGATCAATAGATTAATGTATCAGCCCATGACTATATATTATAGGCAAATCATTTCATTTTCAATCTCTAGATAAGTCCCAAGAGGACAGTTAATTCCTTATTAGTTCAAGTCCTTTCCGTATTTGTTTCTTTCCTTCTTAAGTTACCCACGTGCAAGAGGAATTAATAACAGTTTTCTCATAACTCTCAGACATTTGATGTTGCAAAATACATAAGGTTTGTCCCTCCTTTTCAAGAAAAGGATTTTGACAAATATTTTATTTTTGCATTTTAAGAATATAGCTCAAAATCTAAACTGGCCAAAAAACCAATGGTCAATGTTATTACAAAGGGTGTTAACTGGTAAGGCCAAGGAAATCTACTCTCAGTTGTCAGTAGAACAGGCTTCAGATTATGACACTGTAAACAAGAATTGTCATAAGTTGTAAGGAAGTTACATTAAAAAAATGAACACCTACCACTAAAAGACTACCTTCTAGAGGCAAGGTTAATAAAAGAAAATCGCCCTGTGGGCAAGGTCAAGGTCAAAACGTTTACAAATGTGGTACATTTGAAGGCTCTAATCATAAGTCAGTTACATACAAAATATGAACACCCTACCACTAAAAGCCTACCTTCCAATGGCAAGGTTAAAGTTTTTTGAAATTGCCCTAGGGGCAAGGTCAAAATGTCTGCAAATATAGTACTTCTAGAAAGCTCTCATCATAAGGAAGTTACATATCAAATATCAACTTCCTACCACTATAAACCTACCTTCTGGAGGAGAGGCAAGGCTAAAGTTTTTTTTTAAAATCGCACCCAGGACAAGGACAAGGTCAAAATGTCTCAAAAACGGTGCCACTAGAAAGCTCTCATCATAAGAAAGTTACATACCAAATATGAACACCATACCACTAAAAGCCTACTTCTAGAGGCAAGGTTAAAGTTTTCTTAAAGATTTCCCCAGGGGCAAGGTCAAGGACAAGTATGGTACCACAAGGGAGCTCTCATCACAAATTCTTAAAGTCTATGAACTGGTCCCTGAAGCTTATCGGCAAAAAATAGAAAAACAGAAAACAGAGTGACCAAACCTATATCTAAAGTTTGCTAGAACAAAAGAACAACTACCGGTACTGCCAGTCTATCCAAGAACAATGGCGACATCGGAAAGGAATAAAAATAAAGACATAACATGAGCAAGGCACAGTAAAAAAAATAAAGACAAACACGCATACAAAAATGAAAAACACGAACCAAATTAAAAACCATGGGTAAGATCAGGTGCACCGGTAGAGTAAGCATCTCCTGCTTCTTATTAGACAGACGCCGTTATGACATTTTTGTTTTGCATCTGATGAAGGTGGCTGTGTCGCTGAAATATAATGCAAATACTTTGTTCAATAATATGAAAAAGAAATGTATTGAAGCTCAGAAAGTTGATGAAAATAGCACTGGTGGTGATTAAAAATTCAGACGTAACTTATATTCTTTACGTGATAGGGATATTGACAAGATACTCTGCTTGCATTCGTTAGATTAGCTTTGAGATCTAGTGACCTGAAAATTTTACATACATACTGGCCTGTCACCGATACTGCCGATGTTTACTGAAATATATGATGATTCTTGACCAAATCATCGGAAGTGTTGAATTTGATTTTTCTTCCCTTGTGCGACAGTGTTTTACCAGCAGACTAGGCTCCCTGAGCCTAGCCGGCAGATTAGCGGAGAACACTCCTTGACCCATCTTTCAAAATTACGTATTGTCATTTTCTCTCATTTCAAGATCATTGTCATGGAGTAAGTAGTCTACCTACGTTTGTCTTTTGTCTTATTTGTGTTTTTCCTGTGTAGTTCCCTAGCAGATTATGGCATGTGATTATAATTTTCAGCTATTGTAGATGTTTCCTGTTGGCCCTATCAGAAATGCTTAGTTTCTCTAATATTAAACTTACGTTCAATATATCAGTCGCACGTGACACTTGGGTACGTGCTAAAATACAACGTCCATCGTCTGTGAAGTTCAGGAATTAAGTGCACTCAGGTATTAGGAAACAGTTCTCACTTCTGTTAACCGGTAACCGTCAGGGTTGAAATTAGTGCGCTCCGACATTCCTCCCCATTGTATTATTTGGCAGTTGATGTAGGGTCTGGAGAGGCGTAGTACCAGTTTGTTGTCACTCCAGGCTGATAATGACGGGTGTACGTTGAGTTCCTATCATGTCTAGAAGAAGATTTATGATTGCTATCAATTCCAATTTTGAAGAATCGAATGGGAAGATTATTATTATGGTGTTGAAATACCAATGTCTGGTTCTCAGATGATTAAGATGAGCATATTTATTCAAATGGCTATTTCATTGTAGCCTTTGTAGCTAGGTTATAGTTGAAGCTCTATTTGAAGATCAGGTGATGAAGATAGCAAAGTATTCACCAGTCAACAGGATACAATGTGCAACTATTATACATGTGTTAATGGCAAATTAATAGGAACAGAAGTAACAGTTATCACATAAAATGTAAAATCAGGACTTGTGTACCATAAAATCTAAAAATATGATCCAATATCTAAAATGTGATCTAAATTCTAGAATATGGTTGGAGTGTTCCTCTGGTTCATAGTCAGAAGATCCCTTTCACCTTCTCGGCTGAAACTTATACGACGTCAAGGAACGGTATTCCAAGGCCCTGGGAATATGTTCTTCTCATCAGTGGATGAAATATCTGGACAAGAATATGAGGAGACCTCAATATATATGCACAGTTAAAAGTTAAAAGCTTAATAAAAATAAATATTACATTTATATACAGATTATTCTTTTCATGCGGTTCATGGTCTCTTTTACTTTATATCCTTTTAGGTCTAATCTTGGATAGATCAATTATTGCACGAAGATGGCAGAGAAAATCTAGACCTGTGATGATAGGATATTCAATATGTGCTGCTATAAGTCTCCACTTGGTTTCACTTTTGCCGATCTTTATAGTAGCATCTCCTACAAATCTGGCTGTGATGTTACTTCCATTAGCCCCTTTCAAGTAAAGTGAGTCTCCTGTTGTCTCTGGGATCTCAGATTTCTAGCAATGGTTTCACTGACTACTGTAATCTGTGCTCCTATGTCAAGTACTGCATTAAATGACACCGTGTTAATTTTAACTGGTAGAAGTATATTCATGTCTGTGCACTGAATACTTGATGAAACCACTTTGGTCTTTTTGTCTTCTTCCGAGACAGGGTCGGGAATACTAACAAATCTTCTTTGATCTTCTTAGTTTTTTCTGAGACAGGGTCGGGGATACCAACGCCTGCTTCAAAAGAGACTGACTTCTTTATCTCTACCGAATTTTTCCTCTGAGTAGGTTGTGTGTTTTCCATGTCATGGTAGTTGAAGCAGGAGCTGAAGGATGATGATGACGGAGTCTCATTTTGTTGGCAGATCTGTACATTATCTTTCAGGACTAAGTCGGGGATACCGACATCAGACTTGGAAGATGTTATAACTTCTTCTCTATCTCTCTTTGGAGCTGGTCGGTCTGTATGATCAAAGCGGGTCAGGGGTCGGCCAAGTTCCCACACCCTTCGTTGTTTAAATGATTGGGTTTAGATGTTGTTATATCGTATCTCTTTTGGGGCAATCGATGCTATAATGGCCACTCTCATTGCGAGTACAGCAGACTGATTCTTTCCCTGATGATCTTTGAGAAGGTGAGTAAAACCAGCATTCTTGCTTCTTTGAGACTATGTTTAGGATCTTATCTATGTTGTTCTTCATATCTGTTATTTCTCTCTCTGTTTTCTCGATTCGATCTTCCATCTTTGGTTTCCAGAAGCCATTTTCATCCTGCTTGGACTGGTCTTTGTCTAAATTTCGGACAGTTGTATCACTTTTAAACATTGTCTGGTCATCGAATCTAACTTTTTTCAACTCTGGTCTTTTATGGCCCAGTAGGACTTTCCTGTTTTGGATTGCGCTTTTAGCGTGCTGCATGGCCTGCTCTACTCTTTTCGGGTCTTTGTTCACAGCCTGTTTGTCTTGGCAGCCACGTAGAAAGGCTTCTGTAGCAATCATCTCCACTATGTCCTCTGAAGCTTCTGCATACCCATCAGTTGCCAAATATTGCACACGTTCAGCATATTCTTCTAGGGACTCCTCGATTGTCTGTCTGACATCTTGTGGCCGTCTCCTGATGGAATTTTGGAGGTCTTTGTTCCCAAATCTTTGTGCTATCTTTTCCATTAAAAGGTCAAAATTTTCTTGCACTGGCAGTGGGCAGGTACAAAACAATTTCAAGGCCTTGTCCCTCAGGAATAACAAAAAGTTTTCTAGCTTTTGTTGTTGGTTCCTAGCAAATCTGTCAGTCGTACGAACAAATTGGAGATGATAAGCCTTCCAATCATTAACCACATCATATGTTGGTGATTTGGGTAAGTTTAGAGGAGGTATGTTTCTTTTTTCGTCAGTAGATTGCGGTAGCTGTATGGTTTATTATCCTTGGCTTTTTCGGGCTTGCTGTTGTTGCAGGTTTGCTGTATATGTTTCTATGGTCTAATGCTTTTGTCGTCTTCAACTGCTGTAATTCTCTTTCTAGAGTTCTGATTTTCCTTTCCTGCTCTTCCCTTTCCTGCTATATATTTCTTCTCTTTGATTTATTTTTTTATCAATTTCTTTTGTCTGATCTTCAACTTTAGACATCAGATTCTGTAATTTGATTTTATTTATAAATTCAATTTTATTTAAGTTGCTATTTAAATATTTATTATTTATATTATGCAAAGCAAGGGATACCTGCAGTGCAAATATAAATTGAAAATTAATCTTAAATCTATTAGTGACCTACACTACAATGTAGTTTAATTTGTATGTTAAGCTAAAAAAATATTCAAAAATAAAAATTCAAAAAATTGAAAACAACAAATAAATTTTCACATAAAAATTCGCAAAATAATTCGAAAAATTTATGCAAAATAATCTGAACAATATGCAGGATAATCTGAAAAATGGGTCAAAAATAAAAATTTAACTTTACTGATGTCAATAAATTATTTATTGTATTTACATTCTGAGTATATGAAAGAGAAGTTTTTGATTATCCAAAAATTTAATTAAACTGATTTATCAAAGTTTAATTATTTAAGATTTTAATTATAATTAAACCATTTTGTCTTTAGTTCCGAAAGTTAATGTAACAAAACTTATTCAAACTATTTTATCTCACGGACTACACAATTGCAAAATAAATTTTAACGTATTTAAATGCACTAAAAATTTATGTTTCTAAATCGTAATAATTTGTCGGGGAAACCGAAACAAGTTACCATAATTTGTTTAACTGTGAGGTCAGATTATAGAATATTTTGTGTTTTTCAAGGTAATTTTGTAGTGTATGCGTGTAATGTTGTTTACCAACAATGAGAAAGGGATACCGTTTGCATGCACTGTTAATAAAGCCTATCCATCCCTATGTTGGGTCACTTGAGTGAAACACTTTAAATTTTAAAAATCTAGAAATATAAACCAAAATGAATCAAAATATGAATGAATTCAGTAAATAATATACAATTACGGCCCTCTGAAGAGGTGAATATCTAAAATTGTCAACCGTACTAGGCTTATTTCCCCGAGGGCTTTAGTCCGAGGGAAATAACCCCAGTCGGTTGACAATTTTAGATATTCACCTCTTCAGAGGGCCGTAAATGTTTTATTATACCGAACAAACAATGGATAAAATATTTGAAAAAAAAATTTTACATGTATGTAAAATAATAAAATCGCTTGATTTTTTTTCCCTGTTGATATCACATTCTGCTTTTCATGTGATCTTGTCTCGCTTGCATTTATTTATATATATTTTCTTCGTATTTCTTAGTTTTCATGAATTTTATCGAGTTAAATATAAAACCAAGAAATATAAATATCATTGTCAGTGTTCCGACATAACACGAAGTCTTGCCCAAAACCGATATCTCTGGGAGAAACTTGAACTAATCTTGGATTTACCCTAAAGCCTGTTTCACTTCCTTTAGATAATGGAAATTCTCTTCTGCTGACTTTAATATTGTATATTTCGGCACCGGATTTTGCATGGTTGTGTAGAAGTATTACACACTTCTGGAACCACTTTTAATTTGATGATTTCCAATACACGTTGAAAGAAAAAAACACTTGCTTTTAAATGGATGATATTTTCCGCGCACAATTATCGACTAGAATGGACCATTCTGAATTAGGTATAGGCAGGTATATCTTTAAGTCAGATGATAAACAAGTCTCACTTTGGCTTTTACCGTGCGCTTGGACCCCCTTTTGATTTAAGAAAAAACATACCCGTAAATGATATAATTCAAAAAAATACTTAAACATGTAATTAAAATATGCATGCATTAAACCCAAAAGAAATATTTGAAATAAATTATAAAATTAATGTACTGCTAAATTCTATTCGGTGTTTACAAATAAAAAGTCCGTGGATAACAATTGTTAACCCCGAATGAGAACACCTTGCTATTATTAGGTAGGTCGACTCGGGTCATCTAATTCTTCAAGATACTTGGTCTCCCTTAAAATAGAACAATCCAACACTTAGAAATTTTCACCTGTTTGAAAAAAAATTGCGAAAATGCACATGACTGCAGACATTTATGCATGTTGTAAACGGCGAATTCAACGTTTTTCAGTTATGTATGATCATTCTTGATATACATACCAAATATGACAAAGATTAGTGTAAAAATAAAGCTGAAATCGTGAGATTTCCATTATCTAAAGGAAGTGAAACCGACTTTAGTTTGACACATCATACATACTCGGAGCATGGGTTTTCGTGGCCTTAAGTGTCGATTATGACGTCATGAATGATGATGTCCATTGATAAACAATGCAATCCACGAAAACTAATGTCCCACGATAACCCATGATCAGACGGTAAATCACCCTTTCCTTATTTTGTTCCCTTGCTTAAAATAATCTTACCTTATTTGTTTATGAAATCAATTTTTATATCGGTAAGTTTGATTCGGTGTTGCTTATATAATACCATTAATTCCTCATGGTCATTGATTTGTCACTACAATAAACTGTTATGTAGACTTCTGCCATACAAATCTTAACTGAATGAACGCACTTACAGTTGCCATTTGCATTCTCTAAGCCCATAGTAATGAAAGATTGAACACAAAACAATGAACCTAAATAACACATTTCTTCTGTCTTTTCCCAAATAATCATGAACCTATCGCTTTCTCCATTTCCTTCTGGAAATGCCTAGACGGGCCAAACCTTTATCCCTTCAAGGCTTCTTGTGTTTCGAAGTTGTTCTCCCTGTCATGATTTGTCAAGAGAATATTGCGCAAAGCATGCCAATGCCATTTTTGTTCCCTTTTTAGTATTGTCGGTGTCCTTATTAGCTAGGAGCTGGTCCAAATCCTCATCCGTTGAACTGCCAAACCTGACACTGGCTGCTGCCATTTGTGTACAAACGATCATGACGTAATCAAAATGGGAGACAATTCAGAGTAAACTGCAACCAGAGGCTACCTAAAATCCGACCAATAACGTCCTTATTTTTAATTATATCAATACAAATCGATATTTTTATTTTTTTTTCATCAAAACACTATAAAATTTCACAAAACATGGTTAACCACCATACATTTAAATTTTCAAGGGTTATTCACCGGTGAATAATTTAGGTTATTCCATGGACATGAGTAATTTGTAAAGGTTATTCAACCTTTTTGTGCCAATTTCAAGAAAAATATCCAGATTATTTTATGTTATGTGACTTTATTTGAACCAATAGAATCAATTACGTATTATGTAAGGTATAATAATAAATTTTATATTATAGTCTATTGATGAGGTCAATGCAGAAATTTATTGACATGAGAAATGGATATTCAGATATTGACCGTGGAACTAGAAATTGACACATCCTGTCTTATACAACCTAAAAACAGCAGATCAATATTTCAAAATAAGTTTTTGCCAACAGTGTTCCTTATTTTTGTATTGTTTGCTTTTGTTCAATTGGGAGTTTTTTAACTGAAATTACTTGGGATCAAATAAATATAGACTAGAATAAAAAATTATATGTAAGAAAACATTATTTTTAATCATTTAATTTAAATTATCCATCTTTATTACCCCTTGTATTTAAATTGATTGTTAAACTGGCTGATCTATTTTTAGCACGAAGTCAATACGTAAAGTGAATTCCACGTTTTATTGACAACTCTTAGAAATATACATACTCATGTGACTACCTTTTAACAAATCACAGCACTTTAAAAATATATGAAAATAATAAAATCAAATATGAGAAGCTGTCGAATAATACACAGTCAGTCCCTCACTCAAGTTTATAGGGTGTAATGCTCAGTTGGAAATTATGCTGGGCATATGCATTGTATATATGTGCGGTTATTGTTGAGTCAAAATTCTTGCGGAACGCGGAATAAATAACAACTCCCGCAAATAAACAGTAAATATTACCAGTAATTGTCAATATATTCACAGACAAAATATGAATAAATCAATCAAATTTTTTCCATGCTGTCCCACATGAAAAATTCAAATGCAAAATGGGGATAAACTGTTTATAAATTCAAATTCAAATTCAAATTCAAATACTTTATTGTCATTAAACTCAAATAAGTTTGTGACAAAACTACAAAATAACTTCAACAATTCAATTAATATACATCAATAAATTCAATTTGTTTGTGTATGCAGCAAATTTTATTGTGTGTAGGGCTTGGGGTTTTAACCAAAAATTGCCATACACGAGATTGAAAATCAATGAGATGTGTCACCGAGTAATAAAATTCACACCCGATGAAAATAATGTACGTAAATTGACTGAAAAATACTTCAATCCACGTAAATAAACAATAACTAAATGAAATCACGTCACCGAAATATTTATTCAATGAAATGACTGCGAAATTTCACAAAAATATTTGAAATCCCGTGGCTTGCTTTCCATGTGAAAGTCAGCGAAAATCTGTCAAAATTTGACAGACAAAATTGTCAACAAATCCTAAATACAACGTCAGGCTAAACCATATTTAGTTCTGACACCAATATCAGAGAGGCTGAGTTTCTCTAATATTAAACTTACGTTCAATATATCAGTCGCACTTGGCACTTGGGTACGTGCTAAAATACAACGTCTATTGTCTGTGAAGTTCAGGAATTAAGTGCAATGAGGTATTGGGAAACAGTTCTCACTTCCGTTAACCGGTAACCGTCGGGGTTGGAATTATTGCGCTCCGACAGCCCTTTTATTTCATTAATTTGTCGGATAACATTTATTAGTTTGCTTAGTGATGTTAGTGACAGAACAAGCAAGCCTATTGAGTTTTCTAATAGTTCATTTGTTCAAGGTGAAGGTACTTCGATGTCAACATTTAACAATTAGCAACATAAAGACAATGAAATATAATGTCTTTTCAATACAGCTGTTGGTGAGTGAATCTTTGCTGGAACCTGTAACTTATTTTACTAATGCGAAAATGGAGACCTTCTGATGTATTTGCTGATGTGAAGTTAAGTATCAAATTGTAGCACCACAGGTGTAGCACCAAAGGTGTATATAGATTATGCCTTTTCCCTTGACACTTACGTATCAATAAGACTTGCAACAAAATTTATCATTATTTTATGCCTTATCTTAGATAAGATGTCTACAATTACTGCAAGTCTTGCTATACATGTTTAGATTTAAACATATTTATTTTGTTAAATAGAAAAACAAAGGTGATCGGACACAAGCCTACCATCTTATGAAGTCCTCTCCCGAATACAATGTGTAACATTACATATAATATTTTATGTAAGCATGCATATCAAGAATCTAATTAGTTATATAGACAAGAGAATCATATAAATAAAGAGTACATTAGACATTCATATCAATATATTAATGAGATGTGTGTGTTTTATTCACTTGTTTATATTTGGAACCTTACAATATCTAATTTTTTGTAAATTTTGTTGAAAACTAAGGAGTATCTCCCTCATGCAGAGCTCTGTCCTTAGCTGATTTTGGCTTTATATTTAGATCATTTTGGTTATTTGTTCTCTATCAGCTTTTACAAATCTTTGAGTTTATGGTCTTCCAAACATTTAGATTTTATCTGCACTGAATTCGAAGAGACATAAGTTGTCGAAATGTGCATATGCAGCAATTAAATTCACAGTAACTTTGGTATTTAGTTATTTGTGCAATTAAACAATGAGGAATCGATTAGAATCCTTAATAAATTTAAATACGCGTTTGATTGATTACAGTTATATTCTCTTTGTAAGAAAGTATGGAATGGCCACTTGTTAGCAAGGTGGTGTTAATTTTCGAGATGTTCTGGTAACCAGCCTAAATCAAATAAAAGTCTAGCACGAATTTCAGCATAATTAGCACATTCGAGAAAGTAATGATAAACAACTTCACGCGGAGCTCCACATGAACAAGAAGAACAAACAATGATGTTAACTTTAAACAAGTCAAAATTGAGAAAGGACGAAGAGTTTCTGAGTTGGGTAAGAATTACATTAAGTTTACGTGGGCCATAAGAAAAAAAATTTGGAATACATTTCCATCTCTGCTTACTATTCTTTCGTAGAACGTTTTTGAAATTGTGTCGATATTACGGATACCCAGATCTAGTGCGTTCCATAATCGTACTGTTGATGGAATAAAAGAACTTTGAGTCAGAGAAAGTCTATAAAAAGGAACGATTATACATATTAGTTGGTAGGGAAATATAACAAAGTTATTCCAAAAGCACACCTTCAACCGATACCTGCTTTTGAGGAGCCTTTAAGTAGAGTAGTAATAGATTGCGTAAGTCCTTTACCAAAAACAAAATCTGGTAACAAGTACATGTTAACTACCATGTGTGCATCCATTTACAATGTCTTTGCTATTTCTTTAAGGAATAAAATAAAGACTAAGACCATAGTTAGGGCTTTAACTAAATCATTCACTTTGTTTGGCCTACATAAACAGCTTTATGACATGTATTTTCCAGCAAGTTGTGTATGAATTAGATGATCATCTGCTTATTATATTGAAAGTCAAAGTGCCTTATAGCGATTTCATCTAACCTTAAAAAATATGATACGGACCTATTGTTTTGACACAGAAAAAATCGGAATAAAGGAATTTCTTTTCTATGATGTAAGAGAAACAATCCAGGAATCTATAGGTTATAGTCCCTTTGCATTAGTTTTTGAACATACAGTTAGGGCCAACTCAAACTTTTAAAGGCAATAGTTTTATCTTATGAAAAAGACCATTTAGATTTCCTTGAATACATTTAATACTTTCGCACTAAACTTGTAACAGCTTGTGAACTGACTTCTAGTCTAGTCAAGAATCTATGAAAGTATGAACAAAATTCTCTAAAACGTAATTCTGACCCTGGTGATAAAGTATTTGTATTGCTTCCTGTTCCTCGAAAGCAACTTGAAGCCAGATATTTTGGTTCATATATTATTTTTAAAAAATCAGTCTTATTAAGGCAGTAGACATGTGGTAAGAGGAGATAACTCCTTTTGGTATAAAGATTACTTGTTGTGATTGGTATGAATAAAACATAAGATTTAAAATATTTTTAACAAATAGAAATATCATGAAAATGCATTCTTTTGATAAAATACTTCATATGCCTGCATTAAAATTTCCAGGTTTTGAATGGTATCTTAAAAAAATTAAAATAAATGAAAGTCAGATATTTGGCAAGGGAGGTAATTCTTTCAATTTGACGTTCTGTATCAAGGAATATTACAACTTTTTATGCAGTTTTCCTAACATTGTGAAAAAATGGTATAGTGAATTTTTATAATATGTATAGAGGATCTTTAATTTCTCAGTTTTTCTGAAAATTGAATTATAGGATTTTCGTTTAGAAGAAATTGATTGAAGCTCTATTTCCAGTATTCTTTTGACAATGTAATTTCTTTTGAACTGCAAATCAACACTGAATGTATGTTTATGATATTCGTTCTACAAGTCTCTAAGAAGAAGTCTAGCAATTTAGGGCTAATTTATGCTGTTTCTTATTCATATACAGTACAGTAGTATACACCTTATGGTGATTTCTGAGCAGAACTTCAGACCCCAAAGACAGCCCTGGTGTTTCTATGAACTGTAGATAAAAAATCTTACAGTGAAACTTTCCAAAATTTTTTCTTGAAGTATAGTAACACATAATTGTTTCATACTGCAAATTTTAGGAAAATTGAATTTGTGGAAAATTTTGGGGTTACCCTGGTTCTACTACCTTAGGACGTAGATAAAATAAGTTGTGTCACGTTAATATGATAAAACCTTATAAAGAAATAAATATTTAGAATATTGTACATTCCTTAAATTTAGTTAGTGATGAACCAGACAATAATGATAATGACTTTTGTAAAAATATTGATTCGCAATCAATCATGACAAAGCTGGAAGACTCACAGATTCTTCGGGATTTTGATTCTAAACTTCAACTTTTACCTGCTATTCAAAAGGAATAGTTAAAGCACAATAAAATACATCTAAATGGTCAACCAAAAGTACCCCCTTCCAATGTGTAGCGTCTCAGTTATATTACAGGTGGCTAGTTAAACAATATGCGTGAAAAGTATAACAACAACAAAAGTTTTTATTTTTCAATCATGATGCCCCAAAGAGCAGAATCATTACAAATTGAATTACTATTAACACAAAGCAATGCAAGTAGAATACTCAAGGAACCAGGGGTTTGGTTATACCTACTGAAGGAACTTGGGATTTGGTTATAACTACTGAAAGAACTACTGATTTGGTTATAACTGCTGAAAGAACCAGTGATTTCGTTTTAACTATTGAAGGAACTATGGATTTGGTTATAATACTGCAGGAACTAGGGATTTGGTTATAACTACTGAAGGAACTAGGTATTTGGTTATAACTACTGGAGGAACTAGGGATTTGGTTATAACTATTGAAGGAGCAAGGGATTTGGATATAACTACTGCAAGAAATAGGGCTTTGGTTATAACTACTGAAGGAACTAGGCATTTGGTTATAACTACTACAGGTACTAGGGATTTGGTTATAACTACTGAAGGAATTAGGGATTTGGATATAACTACTGAAGGAACTAGGGATTTGGTTATAACTACTGAAGGGACAAGGGATTTGCTTATAAATACTGAAGCAACTAGGGATTTGGTTATAACTACTGAAGGAATAAGGGATTTTGTTATAACTACTGAAGGAACTTGGATTTGGTTATAACTACTGAAGGAACTAAGGATTTGGTTATAACTACTAAAAGAACTAGGGACTTGGCTATAACTACTGTAGGAACCAGAGGTTTGGTTATAACTACTGAAAGAACTAGTGATTTGGTTATAACTACTGAAGGAACTAGGGATTTGGTAAGAACTACTGAAGGAATTAGGGATTTGGTTATAACTACTGAAGGAACTAGAGACTTGGTTATAACTACTGAAGGAACTAGGGATTTGGTTATAACTACTTAAGGAACCAGGGATTTGGTTATTACTACTGAAGGAACTAGGGATTTGGTTATAACTACTGAAGGAACAAGGGATTTGGTTATAACTATTGTAGGAAGTAGAGATTTGATTATAACTACTGAAAGAACTAGGGATTTGGTTATAACTACTGAAAGAACTAGTGATTTGGTTATAACTACTGAAGGAACTATGGATTTGGTTAGAACTACTGAAGGAACTAGGGATTTGGTTATTACTACTGAGGGAACTTAGAGACTTGGTTATAACTACTGAAGGAACTAGGGATTTGGTTATAACTACTGAAGGAACCAGGGATTTGGTTATAACTACTGAAGGAACTAGGGATTACTACTGAAGGAACTAGGGATTTGGTTATAACTACTGAAGGAACTAGGGATTTGGTTATAACTACTGAAGGAACTAGTGATTTGGTTATAACTACTGAAGCAGCTAGGGATTTGGTTATAACAGAAACCAAAGTCCAGAGACATAGCAAAAATAAAAACAAGGAAAAACAAAGACAAAACATGGACATGGGACAGCCACCAGGCATGGAAATAAAAACACGACAGTAATGAAACGTGTCTTACTAAACCACTCGTCCTCCCATCGATCTACTGTTAAAATCTCTAAATTATCCCCGATTATGCAAATGAGCTTATTAACCACGCCCATTTTTGCTTATATGGTCATCCATAAACCCTACTTCCAAGCGCCACGAATGTAGAGCACCGTATACATAGTGAAACGGTGTGAGAGTGTTGGGACGCTTGGAGTGGGGCAACCAAGGTTCAGTATTCTAATCCAAGCCTCTCATTGTTTATACTGTTTTATACCTCCTCTTTTGTTGTTTGATTAAGCCGTACATGTACATTCCTGAGTTTGTACTTTAACAAACTTTTTGATATTTTAATTGTTCTTTGTCGAGTACCTTAACCTTTTATAAACATTTTCTGTACTATTGTCTAACATATAACCCTATCCAAACCTTTGCATTGGTATTTATATCGATTTGTCAAACCTTTTTAACCCTCAAACTATTTTGTTTCCTACTCCAATCATTGTTTTCTCCTTTTGTTTTTGTGCACTCTTGAGTCCATATTTTGTTTTGCTTTTTCTTTCGTGTTTATTATTAAGTCTCCCAAACGAAGTTTGTGGAGACTTATTGTTTCTGCTGCGTTTCTTATTATATCACCCCAGACTTTGTCGGGGTTACATGTTATAATTCTACGTTTCTTCTGATTCTTCTTCTTCTTCTGCTTCTTTTTTCTTCTTCCAATAATTCTAGTCCGGGCGATTATTTTGAAATGGGTGGACCAATTGATTTCAAACTTTGCACAAAGTTGGAGCACCATCTGAAGTTGTATGCCTTGCGTTTAAAATTTTCAAAATGGCCGCCATTTCCAAGGTGGCCGCCAAAATACGTCAAAATTTCAACATAGTCGGATCTCAACGAAAATTGATTTTCTAGGTGGATTTTGAGGCTGTGAATAATGTGGAATCATCGAATTGGCTGTCTTGGGTGACATCAGTTATTGCTTGAAATTGCAAATCTAGTTATTATGTCGCCCTAGACGTAGTCGGGACGACATATTGTTTTTGGTCCGTTTCTTTGTTATTATTATTTTTCATTATTCTTTCTTTCTTCCAAGGATTTTTGTTCGCATGTTTTCTCAAAGATGCCTAGACAGAATTCAATCATACTTGGCAGAAAGTTGGACCACCATGAGAAAATGTGCATGCACCGGCAAAAATTTTCAAAATGGCCGCCATTTCCAAGATGGCAGCCCTTTTACGTTGAGAAATGGAGGATTCAATATCTCAAGAACTGTATTGAAGAATTTGTTCATATTGTACATAAATGTTCAGTAAGATGAGAGAAAGGAATTTATGCGAAAAAAAATTTCAAAATGGCCGTCATTTTCAAGATGGCCGCCCAAAATACGTCAAAATTTCAACTTTGTCCGATTTCAATGAAAATTGATTTCTAGGTAGATTTTGGCGCTGTGAATAGGATGAAATCATCAAATTTGCTGACAGTGGCGACATCAGCTATTGCTTGCAATTGCAAAATACAAAAATACCAAAGTTGCAAAAATGAACAGTAAATTTAGTTATGCTGTACGCAATCTAGTTCTTATTATTCTTTTTCTTCCGCTTTCCACTCGGTTAAATTTAGTTATGCTGTACACAATCTAGTTCTTATTATTCTTTTTCTTCCGCTTTCCACTCAGTTAAATTTAGTTATGCTGTACACAATCTAGTTCTTATTATTCTTTTTCTTCCGCTATCCACTCTGGTTTTGTCCAAAGCAGATCTCAGATACCATTAGACCTAGGACTCCCAAACTTTGTAGGATGATGACCCCATATATCTAGTTGTGCAAGAATTAAAAAAAAATTCCAAAGGGATTAAAGGTACACCGGGGCTCAAAAAGGGGTGGGGTCTTCCCTAGTAACCCTATGGGAAAATGACATTTCTCAGTGAGCAGTGATCCAAACTTCATGAAACTTCATGGGATGATAGATATGGATCCAAAGTTGATCCTTAAGTTCTTGACACTTCCAAAATGGAGACCGTTGCCATGGAAATGGTAAAAAAGGCGGGAAAATCAAAATGCTAAAAA
>MJUU01070744.1:59275-75602 GCA_002080025.1 Modiolus philippinarum
ATTTTTCATCAGATTTTGATGTGATTTTTTTCTTTGAATTCCTCTTATTGTAAGCTTTCCTTAATATTGCAATAGATTTTGCGTCACTCTTACGGTTTCCAAGCTAAAAGGGGTCAAAGTGGCCAAATTGCAATATTCAACATTTGTGAAATCTTTATTTTTCTTTGGATTTCTCTTGATGTAAGCTTTTACAATGTAGTTGGTAGTCAACAGATACTTCTTAGCTCTTACCATTTCCAATCAATAAGGGATTTAAAGGGATAATTTTTATTTTCCCAATTTGTGTCTAGTTAATTAATGCGTCAAGGTCCTTATTGTGTCCAGCACATTACTGTGTCCACATTCATTTTAATTTACACTTGTTCAAATTTCTGTGGTCGACTTGCTGCGGTTGTAGCCCTTTATTGAAAGTTGTTCGAATCTTCGATTCTTGACAACTAAAAACATGTTGATAAAACACAAAGCAGTAAGACAATGTTATACATATTCAACTGCACATTTCATTCTTAGCATCACTAAGACAATACTTCTTGTGGCATTTGAGATTGTCAGTTCTGAGATAGGACTCAATAATTTTATTAACGAAAATAATTAGACTTCATGCGAGCTGTTACTACTGGGGGGGGAGAACTGTAAAAGTGTCTGAAAAATTCAACTAGCATATTCCAAGACATTTAAAAAGAGTTTAGGGTTATTGTATTTTTCGCCTTGTACAGTGATAATGAGTAACAAATGAAGTACTTTTTAGTCACCTACCAGCGATAGCCGAAGGGGGCTTTAGGTTTGCGCTCTGTCCGTCTGTCAGTCCCACATAAGTTTTCTGCACTTTTTTTCTAAAGCCTTGGAAATATTGATCTGATATTTTGTATGTGAGTCTACCTTAGTGAGTTACAGACCAAGATTAAGTTTGGTTCCTATCCACTGATTTTTGACAGAGTTATGGGCCTTGGACTTTGAAAATTTAAGTAAAATGACAGTTTTCCACATTTTTTTCTTAAGTGTTACAGGTATTGATCATCTAATATTTTGTATGTGAGTCTACCTTAATGAGTTACAGACCAAGAATAAGTTTGGTTCCGATCCACTGATTTTTGACAGAGTTATGGGCCTTGGACTTAGAAAACATATTTCACCATTTTTTCCTGGCTTGTCCTACTGGTAGGGGACTTGGTATTGTCTTGTACTACGATCCACACTTGTTGATAATGAAGTCAATGCACATGTTCATGATGGACAATGATGGCCTATTAATGTATATCTTCTCCACAAGAAAGTTTTATTGAATAAGATGACTGTTATCCAAGTTTTACATTTATATGTTAGCTGTTATTGACTTGATATACACTGTTAGCTGTTATCACTTATTTGAATTATCTGTTATCTGTTATTGGAAAAATCAATTTGCTGTTAGGCTGTTATGGGACCCCCCCCTCTTCAAAACGATTAAATATAAATCCCCCTTAGCCCAAAAGTGTTAATTAATTAGTGATTCCCTCTCAATGTATTGATTTTTTTCGTATATAAGTAGAACTTTTTCCGGATAGAACACATTCAAAAGTCCCGTATTGAGATTGTTTATAAAAAGTTTGAAGATTAGCTGGTAAGGTTTATACAACCTACTACAACATATTTACTAGTATATACTTTGTAACATAACTTAAGAAAGGAGAGATAGAAGTCTAAAATTTTGAAGTTAAAGACAAATGATGAATAAAGTAAAATATTAAACATAATAAATATTAAATAAACATATTTACTGTCAATTTCAATTTGTCCTACTGATTTAAATAGACGATATTCCACTTTCAAATTTTTGGGTAATTGTCGACATCTTACCCCGAATCTACTGGAAACTGGTACCTGACGTCAGTTGAGCGTAAACTAGGAATTCTCCTATTTATTTTCTTGACCTAAAATAATTTGGTTGGAAATGACCCGCCTGGGATAAAATGTTGATTTATGACACGTTCGGATTTTTTCCAATCATAAACACCTTTCATATGTTGATAGAAGAATTTATTCCCTTTGCCCTCATACAGCGGGACGCCATTTTTACCCCGTTTGACCTCTTTGAACTGCCATTCTAACACCCGGAACGTTCCGGAATTGGACTTTTGGAAGAACGTTTATTATGAAGTGAATGTTCTTAAATTCGGAAACACAAAAAGTCCATTTCTGTGAGGGTAGATAATCACAACCATCACAGTTTACATCGTCATTGATTCAAAATAATACTCAAATATTCGTGGTCAAAGTTTTAAAATAGTAATCACTACAGTTCTTACATAAAGAGGAATAAACTTTCTATGTCCTGTAAGTGTCACCAACTCTCTTCTGCATCAAAAACACATGAGTGCTCATACCGGAAGTTATCTTTAGCATGTACTAGAAAACCGATATCGGATTCAAAATTTTAATATCAATTGTATTTTTAATTATTAATAAACTTTCTTCCAAAAGTCAAATTCCGGGAACGTTTCGGCAATTAGAATGGCGGATCAAAGAGGTCAAACAGGGTAAAAATGGCGTCCCTATATATGGGGACAAAGATAATAAATTATTCTATCACCATACGAAAGGTGTTTATGATTGGATAATAGCTGAACATGTCATAAATCAACATTTTAAATCAACATTTTACTCCGGGCGGGTCATTTTTTAAAAAAATATTTTAGGTCAAGATAATAAATATGAGAATTCCTCGAATACGCTCAACTGACGTTGGAAACTAGTTTCCAGTAAGTTTGGGGTATGATGTCGACAATAACCCCAAAAATCGAAAGTGGAAGAATCAAAGAGGCTTGGACAAATGTAATTTTCATTCTACAATATGTTATCAAACTTTTCATACATGAAGTTAAATTGATTGATTTGTTGTTGAAAGACCATGCCGCCTAGATACTGGAAATTGTAGAACGATATAATTCATACTTCCGATTTTGCCTCTTTGGCTTATAAAAGCAGAATCTGATCTCTGATTAAAAACAAATAAGTTATCATATCGAATTATATGCATGTTTATCATTCTGCAAATTTCCAAGAACAATTGAATTTTTTAAATTTTTTTACATGTTTTTTTACTCTTTCACTTCTTGTTATAAGCAATTCAATTCAATTCAATTCATTATTATTGCCATTATACATATATATGTATGTTGCACAATAAATGCAAACAATAGATAATTATATACAATTATGGCACTTCTACAAGATCAATATGGGGTTTAACGGAGCAATAAAGTAATATTGAACGAGGGTTTACCCCGAGTTCAATATTATCTTTTGCGCTCCGTTAAACCCCATATTGATCGAGTATAGAAGTGCCATAATTGTTTTATTATATTTGATTGACATGTCTTAAGTCACTGATGACAAACAAAAGGGATGTATTATATCTATTGTGGATGTGAAAGGGGTGTGGCCTGAAAACGTCAATCAAAGTTACTGTGCAATATGATGATTTATCATGTTCAACTGTGCAATATGATGTTTTATTGAGCAGGTGTGTTTCTTTACTTTATACACAGAAACAAAAAGTACAAATATAATAAAACAATAAATCAAGTAAACAATTTAAGAGTTCCCTGTCCTCAGCTCGGTTGACTGTTTCAAAAAGGAAACTAGTTTGTTCACCTGATAAGAAGTGCTTGGATTGATGATACAATTACCTAGATCAGATAACATACAAAAAAGTTTCATTTTCATTATGTTATTATTTTGTTATAAGCGTTTTAAAATTGAAATACACAGCTCAGAATAAACTCTTGTAAATGTATTTCAAAAATACTTTTACATACAGGTGTGGTTTCAGACACGTGCATGTTTACATACTTGTGTAAATCTTGTGCATGAAAATGGGGCTCTGTAGAGGAGTCTCAGTTTTATCGTGATCGTTCCAAATCTGTCCAAAAAGAGTACAAAAATTATTAAAAAATATGGGGGAGAGTTTCGGAAGAAGAAAAAAATAACATTTTAATTGCAGAACATAAACCCATTAGGGTTGCAGCAATACAAAAAGAATACATCCAACAAACATAATTCAATACAAATTTAGCATATTGATACAAAGACATCATCGGTCTCCCTTCCTCAATTCTAATGACTGTTTTATTTAAGACACTACTGCCTTCATATCATGGGGTGTTGAAGGGTTTAAAACAATACTTAATTTTTTATTATTTGGTAAAGTAGAAAAATATGTAAAACTATTACAATTTTGATAATGATCAAATAGGTTCTTTCTTAAAAGTGTATTATATTTACAAGTGAAAAAGAAATGATATTCATCTTCAATAGTCTTACATAATCTACATAACCTTTGAGGTATCAAAATAGCCAAGAATATTGGAAGCTACTGAGTAAAGGTGAACATAATAAATTTTGAAAATTTTGAAAATTTAGTATCCTTTTTCAAAGATCTAAATACCCAAAAGACAGTCAACCAGACCATAATGTTATTTCTCTGATTGAAGAAGAATTAGATAGTGAAATAAATGAAGCACTTTATAGACCGATTACGAAAGATGAAATCCTAAAACACGTAAAAATCCTATGAAAGTAACAAAGCTTGCGCAGATGACAGAATTTCATACAAATACATTAAAACTACGATACATAAATTTATTGATGTATACGAACAATTATTTAATGTGATATTTGAATCTGGCAAAATTCCAGAACCATGGGTGAATGGTACTGTAAAGCCCTTCTATAAAACTAAAGGCAAGAAATGCAATTGTAAGTTGTTAAAGGAAGTTGTTTACCTCTATCCTTGATACACGATTAAATATTTTTTCACCAGGTATCACTGCTAAGAGAAAATCAGTGCGGTTTTGGTTGTTGATGTATGTTTGTTTTGAAGTCCTTTTTGAATTATTGAAGTGTAAGAAAACGAAATTATACTGCGCTTTCGTTGACTTTGGGAAAGCATTTGATACCATTTATAGAGATGCATTATGGTACAAAATGTTATTGAATAAAATTAACGGTAAAAATGTATCAAATAATATTTAATATGTACCAAAACATTAAATGATTCCTTGAATAAAATGAAAACAAATCCGATTTTTTTTCCTTGTGAAGTTGGTGTTTGCCAAGGTGAAAACTTATCCCTATTTTTATTTTCGTTATTTCTAAATGATATTTTGCATTTCGATGTTAAAGGTCTCATAACAGTAGGCAACGAGATAAAGATGAAATTACATGTTTTTCTTCATTTGTTTGTTTTACTATATGCAGATGATACGTACAGTTATTATAGTCTGCTCGAGATCTACAAACTATGCTTTACAAATTACATGACTATAATTCCACCTGGAAATTTAAGGTCAATGTTGACAAAACCAAAAGAGTATTTTTCCCAAAGTTTCTAGATTAGCACAAAAGAGTATTTTTCCCAAAGTTTCTAGATTAGCACAAAATTTGGTGTTTAAATACAACAATAAAGATATTGAAATTTTAAAAGAATTCAATTATCTTGGAATTCCCTTTTCTAAAATAGGTAATTTCTAAATTGGTAAAACAATATTTAGCTGATAAAGCAATAACTGCCATGTTTGAAGTACAAAAGGGACATAGACTCAGCTTGTCAATTCAATGTCAAGTCGATGTTCTCGAAAAACTTTTAAAACCCATTTTACTATATTGATGTAAAATACGGGGGTACGAAAATATTGAGATATTTTAGCTAATTCAGCTAAAGTTCTGTAAAAATTACTTCTGTTTTAAAACCAACAACACATATGTCTTTTATTTATGGGGAATTAGGTATATGTATATTCTGTTTACAAAACGACATAAAAATTAGATGTGTAAGCTGTTGGATGCGTTTGATGTCACCAAAAGAGGACAAACTCAGTAAAACAATATATAAACTAGAGCTGTCGGCAAAGCCAGACTAATACCCCCCGCAACTGCATTTGAGTACCAAGGCATGTTATTTTGAAATTTGACCTTCAGCCACATGGTAATTGGAAAGTAAATCTAACAGAAATAAAGCCTGTCAGGCCTGAAATTACAGGTTTTACTCCAATCAGTTCATATCTGGTACTTCATTTAAAGGGTAATACATTAAATAATATATAATTCGGTGGATACAAAGATGATTTAACCAAGCTTTCGACACAAAATGAGCAAGGATTTACTATCATTAAGGTCAAACGTCAAAGTCAAGGTCACAGTAACCTAAATTTGGTACGCGACACATCGTCTTCCCATGATGCATCAACACACCAAGTTTGATAATCCTAGGTGCTACGGTACAAAAGTTCTGCTCCGGACACGGTTTTACTATCATAAAGGTCAAAGGTCAAAGTCAAGGTCACAGTGACCTAAATTTGGCACCCGACACATCGTCTTCTCATGATGCATCCACCCACCAAGTTTGATAATCCTTGGTGCTACGGTACAAAAGTTCTGCTGTCAAAGGTCAAAGTCAAGGTCATAGTGACCTAAATTTGGTACGCGACACATCGTCTTCCCATGATGCATCCACTTACCAAGTTTGATAATCCTATGTGCTACAGTACAAAAGTTCTGCTCCGGACACGAAATGCACATGGATTTACTATCATAAAGGTCAAAGGTCAAAGTCAAGGTCACAGTGACTTAAATTTGGTACGCGACACATCGTCTTCCAACGATGCATCCATACACCAAGTTTGATAATCCTAGGTGCTACGGTACAAAAGTTCTGCTCCGGACACGAAATGCACAAGGCTTTACTATCATAAAGGTCAAAGGTCAAAGTCAAGGTCACAGTGACCTAAATTTGGTATGCAACTTATCGTCTGGTGCTACGGTACAAAAGTTCTGCTCCGGACACGGTTTTACTATCATAAAGGTCAAAGGTCAATGTCAAGGTCACAGTGACCTAAAATTGGTACGCAACACATCGTCTTCCCATTATGCATCCATACACCAAGTTTGATAATCCTAGGTGCTACGGTACAAAAGTTCTGCTCCGGACACTGTTTTACTATCATAAAGGTCAAAGGTCAAAGTCATGGTCACAGTGACCTAAATTTGGTACCCGACACATCGTCTTCTCATGATGCATCCACCCACCAAGTTTGATAATCCTAGGTGCTACGGTACAAAGTTCTGCTGTCAAAGGTCAAAGTCAAGGTCATAGTGACCTAAATTTGGTACGCGACACATCGTCTTCCCATTATGCATCCACTTACCAAGTTTGATAATCCTAGGTGCTACGGTACAAAAATTCTGCTCTGGACACGGTTTTACTATCATAAAGGTCAAAGGTCAAAGTCAAGGTCACACTGACCTAAAATTGGTACGCGACACATCGTCTTTCCATGATGCATACAAACACCAAGTTTGATAATCCCAGATGCTACGGTACAAAAGTTCTGCTCTGGACACGGTTTAACTATCATAAAGGTCAAAGGTAAAAGTCAAGGTCACAGTGACCTTAATTTGGTACGCGACACATCGTCTTCCCATGATGCATCCACACACCAAGTTTGATAATCCTAGGTGCTACGGTACAAAAGTTCTGCTCCGGACACGGTTTTACTATCATAAAGGTCAAAGGTCAATGTCAAGGTCACAGTGACCTAAAATTGGTACGCGACACATTGTCTTCCCATTATGCATCCACACACCAAGTTTGATAATCCTAGGTGCTACGGTAGAAAAGTTCTGCTCCGGACACGGTTTTACTATCATAAAGGTCAAAGGTCAAAGTCAAGGTCACATTGACCTAAATTTGGTACCCGACACATCGTCTTCTCATGATGCATCCACCCACCAAGTTTGATAATCCTAGGTGCTACGGTACAAAAGTTCTGCTGTCAAAGGTCAAAGTCAAGGTCAAAGTGAACTAAATTTGGTACGCGACACATCGTCTTCCCATGATGCATCCACTTACCAAGTTTGATAATCATAGGTGCTACGGTACAAAAATTCTGCTCTGGACAAGGTTTTACTATCATAAAGGTCAAAGGTAAAAGTCAAGGTCACACTGACATAAAATTGGTACGCGACACATCGTCTTTCCATGATGCATCCACACACCAAGTTTGATAATCCCAGGTGCTACGGTACAAAAGTTCTGCTAAGGACACAGTTTAACTATCATAAAGGTCAAAGGTCAAAGTCAAGGTCACAGTGACCTTAATTTGGTACGCGACACATCGTCTGCCCATGATGCATCCACACACCAAGTTTGATAATCCTAGGTGCTACTGTACAAAAGTTCTGCTCCAGACACGAAATGCACATGGTTTTACTATCATAAAGGTCAAAGGTTAAAGTCAAGGTCACAGTGACCTAAATTTGGTATGCGACACATCGTCTTCCCATGATGCATCCACACACAAAGTTTGAAAACTCTAGGTGCTACGGTACAAAAGTTCTGCTCCGAACACGAAATGCACATGATTTTACTATCATAAAGGTCAAAGGTCAAAGTCAAGGTCACAGTGACAAAATTTGGTGCGCGACACATCGTCTTACCATGATGCATCCACACACCAAGTTTGATAATCCTAGGTGCTACGGTACAAAAATTCTGCTCTGGACACGGTTTTACTATCATAAAGGTCAAAGGTCAAAGTCAAGGTCACACTGACCTAAAATTGGTACGCGACACATCGTCTTCCCATGATGCATCCACACACCAAGTTTGATAATCCTAGGTGCTACAGTACAAAAGTTCTGCTCCGGACACGAAATGCACATGGATTTACTATCATAAAGGTCAAAGGTCAAAGTCAAGGTCACAGTGACCTAAATTTGGTACGCCACACATGGTCTTCCAACGATGCATTTATACACCAAGTTTGACAATCCTAGGTGCTACGGTACAAAAGTTCTGCTCCGGACACAACTTTACTATCATAAAGGTCGAAGGTCAAAGTCAAGGTCACAGTGACCTAAATTTGGTACGCGACACATCGCCTTCCTATGATGCATCCATACACCAAGTTTGATAATCCTAGGTGCTACGGTACAAAAGTTTTGCTCCGGACACGAAATGCACATGGCTTTAGTATCATAAAGGTCATAGGTAAAAGTCAAGATTACAGTGACCTAAATTTGGTACGCAACATATCGTCTTCCCATCATGCATCCACACACCAAGTTTGATAATCCTAGGTGCTACAGTACAAAAGTTCTGCTCCGGACACTGTTTTACTATCATAAAGGTCAAAGGTCAAAAACAAGGTCACAGTGACCTATATTTTGTACCCGACACATCGTCTTCTCATGATGCATCCACCCACCAAGTTTGATAATCCTATGTGCTATGGTACAAAAGTTCTGCTGTCAAAGGTCAAAGTCAAGGTCATAGTGACCCAAATTTGGTACGCGACACATCGCCTTTCCATGATGCATCCAAACACCAAGTTTGATAATCCCAGGTGCTACGGTACAAAAGTTCTGCTCAGGACACGGTTTTACTATCATAAAGGTCAAAGGTCAATGTCAAGGTCACAGTGACCTTAATTTGGTACGCGACACATCGTCTTCCCATGATGCATCCACACACCAAGTTTGATAATCCTAGGTGCTACGGTACAAAAGTTCTGCTCCGGACACTGTTTTACTATCATAAAGGTCAAAGGTCAAAGTCAAGGTCACAGTGACCTATATTTGGTACCCGACACATCGTCTTCTCATGATGCATCCACCCACCAAGTTTGATAATCCTATGTGCTACGGTACAAAAGTTCTGCTGTCAAAGGTCAAAGTCAAGGTCATAGTGACCCAAATTTGGTACGCGACACATCGTCTTTCCATGATGCATCCAAACACCAAGTTTGATAATCCCAGGTGCTACGGTACAAAAGTTCTGCTCAGGACACGGTTTTACTATCATAAAGGTCAAAGGTCAAAGTCAAGGTCACAGTGACCTTAATTTGGTACGCGACACATCGTCTTCCCATGATGCATCCACACACCAAGTTTGATAATCCTAGGTGCTACGGTACAAAAGTTCTGCTCCGGACACGATTTTACTATCATAAAGGTCAAAGGTCAAAGTCAAGGTCACAGTGACCTAAATTTGGTCCCCGACACATTGTCTTCTTATGATGCATCCACCCACCAAGTTTGATAATCCTAAGTGCTACGGTACAAAAGTTCTGTTGTCAAAGGTCAAAGTCAAGGTCATAGTGACCTAAATTTGGTACGCGACACATCGTCTTCCCATGATGCATCCACTTGCCAAGTTTGATAATCATAGGTGCTACGGTACAAAAATTCTGCTCTGGACACGGTTTTACTATCATAAAGGTCAAAGGTCAAAGTCAAGGTCACACTGACCTAAAATTGGTACGCGACACATTGTCTTTCCATGATGCATCCACACACCAAGTTTGATAATCCCAGGTGCTACGGTACAAAAGTTCTGCTCAGGACACGGTTTTACTATCATAAAGGTCAAAGGTTAAAGTCAAGGTCATAGTGACCTAAATTTGGTATGCGACACATCGTCTTCCCATGATGCATCCACACACCAAGTTTGATAACTCTAGGTGCTATGGTACAAAAGTTCTGCTCCGGACACGAAATGCACATAGTTTTACTATCATAAAGGTCAAAGGTCAAAGTCAAGGTCACAGTGACCTAAATTTGGTACGCGACACATCGTCTTCCCATGTTGCATCCACACACAAAGTTTAATAATCCTAGGTGCTACGGTACAAAAGTTCTGCTTCGGACACGAAAGGGGACGGACGGACAGACGGACAGACGGACAGACAGACATGGTGATTCCTATATACCCCCCAAACTTCGTTTGCGGGGGGGGGTATAATTAATATTGTTTGTGTTTGATGAAGGGACAATGAGATCACCATGGATCTTCTTTGTTGAAAAAATCCTGAATGAATATGGTCTTTCATATATTTGGCAAACTCAAAATTTACAGAGTGAAAATGGATCGAAAACCATGTTAAGAAAAATTTTACAAGACCAGTTTATACAGCTGTAGCTTTCAAATATAGAACATGGTTCAAAAACTGTAAACTATCGAATACATAAAGAGGACTATTCTTTTGAAAATTATCTTAATGTTTTAAACGTTAATGATATATTAACTTTCTGCAAATTTCGAACCAACAATCAAAAATTGCCAATCGAATCGTGAAGGTGGAATTTTACAGCTAGAGAAGACAGAAAAGGCCAATTATTTCAGGAAAACTAAATCGGAGATGAATATCACTGTCTCATGAAATGTTCTTTTTTCAGAGAAAAGAAGGGAATGCATTGATAGAAAATATACTGTTCATTGTAATATTATAAAGTTTAAGGAACTAATGAACTTAAAGAAACAATCTAAACTTAAGAAAAAATTGTCAAAATATTAGATATATTAACAAAACTATCAATGATTTAGTTTGAATAGGGAGTACAACATTTTTTATGTATACACTGTTCTCTTTTGTATTGTGTTGTTTTGTTATGTATTTAAGCAATAAAATTACATTATTTGAATACCCGAGGGCGTCAATCGTAGATTTGACAGTCAAAATGCAGTTAATAGGCGACGCCTAGCGGAGCCTGTAAACGGATATTTTGACCGTCAAATTAAGATTGACGCCCTCGGGTATTCAAATAATGTACTATTATTGCAATTCTAATGCAACAAATCAATTTCATGTTCTATTTTTAACTCTTGAATTTGTAACAATATTAGGAACCAGACTAAACAGGAAACCTACGTTGTCCCAGGTAAGTAGGTGGTGGAATTGACGGTCAGTTTTGACCAATCAAAACCTTCGTTATATAATAACTTAAACCCGAAGTTACTGTGAATTTTGATTCTGCATATGTGCATTTCGACAACTTGTGACTCTTCAGTGCAGATAAAATCTAAACATGTGGAAGACCATAATGTCAAAGATGTTTAAAAACTGACAGAGAACAAATTACCAAATATGATCTAAATAGGAACCCAAAATCAGCTAAGGACAGAGCTTTGCATGGGGGAGATACTCCTCAGTTTCAACAAAATTTACAAAAATTAGATATTGTAAGGTTTTAAAAAGAATCGGCTTTCGGGTCAGCACCGAAGTACTGACCACTGGGCTGGTGAATACCCTCGGGGACTAACAGTCCACCAGCAGTGGCATCGACCCAGTGGTAACAAATAACTAAATACCGAAGTGACTGTGAATTTATTTTCTGCATATGCGCATTTCGACAATTTATGTCTCTTCAGTGCAGATAAAATCTGAACGTTTGGAAGATCATAAACCCAATATAACTAAATACCAAAGTTACTGTGAATTTTGATTCTGCATATGTGCATTTCGACAACTTATGTCTCTTCAGTGCAGATAAAATCTAAACATGTGGAAGACCATAATGTCAAATATATTTAAAAACTGACAGAGAACAAATTACCAAATATGATCTAAATAGGAACCCAAAATCAGCTAAGGACAGAGCTTTGCATTAGGGAGATAATCCTCGGTTTCAACAAAATTTACAAAAATTAGATATTGTAAGGTTTTAAATAGAATCGGCTTTCGGGTCAGCACCGAAGTACTGACTATTGGGCTGGTGAATACCCTCCAGCAGTGGCATCGATCCAGTGGTAACAAATAACTTAATACCGAAGTTACTGTGAATTTTGATTCTGCATATGTGCATTTCGACAACTTATGTCTCTTCAGTGCAGATAAAATCGAAACATGTGGAAGACCATAATGTCAAAGAAGTTTAAAAACTGACAGAGAACACATTACCAAATATGATCTCAATAAATGTTGCATTATAATATGTTTTCTTATATTGTCAATGTTGCCTCGGTAATTAAGAATTGAATGCAATATTTTGTAGTTAAATGTATATGTCTGTATACCATTGTAACAACACATAAAGACCATAAACCCACACCATTGTAACATACCATTGTAACAACACATAAAGACCATAAACATACCATTGTAACAACATTTGTAACATACCATTGTAACAACAATGTAACAATTGGAACATACCATTGTAACAACACATAAAGACCATAAACCCAAAATAACTAATTAAGAAATAGATTATTGCAAGCGGGCTCTATGCGAATTAGAACATGGGCAGACCTTATATTTGTCAATATTTTATACCGAGCGATAGCGAGGTATGAAATGAAGACAAATGTAAGGTCTGACCATGTTCTAATTCGCATAGAATCCAATTGCAATAATCTTTTTCGATTCTAATATGTTTAACAAGAGTTTGGAACATTCGAAGCGGCTCTTAGGGAGCAATATTGGGTTTTGCACTAGAATTGAAATATGTCGGGAAAATGCATACAAGAACAAATAAATGAATATAGAGAAATCTATATTCGTTGGTTTATTAATACAAGTGGCTCATAAGCTTATGAATTAATACAAATAATCTGTTATAAAACATATAAAATACGGATATTTTAAAATCGAAGCGAGCATAAGTGTGAGTTGGTTGTATTTCTTATTTATATGACTGCTTAGTTATGTTATTTTGAAGCCAAAAAAAAAAAAAGAAAAAAAGAGGAATAAAACCCATATTTATAATTTTATTAACGTTGAAAATTAAAAATTTTATATTTAAATCGTAGAGCATGATATGCAACATCGATAAGATTTCATAACAACAACATATTCGTTGCTAGGTTACGGTTATGTCAATTTCAGTTCCGAGTCTTAAATTTAGTAACTGTTGTAAATTTCAATTATTGTCATTATTTGATGTGGATTTTTGGGTAATTCATTATTTAAAACTGTATTTACATAAAATTAAATGAATATTGAGTGATTAAAATGTGAAACTGTACATTACGAATATCCTTTTTGTAAAAAAATATACGCATGTGCGAAAAAATATTGTTGGAATTAGAACATAGCTTTGTTTCCAAAGCGAAAGAAGAGGGTCATATTAGAAATACCAAAGTTACTGTGAATTTTGATTCTGCATATGTGCATTTCGACAACTTATGTCTCTTCAGTGCAGATAAAACCTAAACATGTGGAAGACCATAATGTCAAAGATGTTTAAAAACTGACAGAGACCAAATTACCAAATATGATCTAAATAGGAACCCAAAATCAGCTAAGGACAGAGCTTTGCATTAGGGAGATAACCCTCAGTTTCAACAAAATTTACAAAAATTAGATATTGTAAGGTTTTAAATAGAATCGGCTTTCGGGTCAGCACCGAAGTACTGACTACTGGGCTGGTGAATACCCTCGGGGACTAATAGTCCACCAGCAGTGGCATCGATCCAGTGGTAACAAATAACTAAATACCTAAGTTACTGTGAATTTTGATTCTACATATGTGCATTCCGACAACTTATGTCTCTTCAGTGCAGATAAAATCTAAACATGTGGAAGACCATAATGTCAAAGATGTTTAAAAACTGACAGAGAACAAATTACCAAATATGATCTCAATAAATGTTGCATTATAATATGTTTTCTTATATTGTCAATGTTGCCTCTGTAATGTTATGTAAAATGTATGTCTGTATACCATTGTAACAACATATGTCATGAGAAATAAAAACAAATATATAGAGAGGGGTTAAACAGGTAGACTGGTTAAGTCCCTCCTTGATTATTATCTTCATAAAATATATTAAAGAGCTAGAAAAATTGTTCATAAGTCATATATGTCCATCTAAAAATGCCAAGGTCAAAGGTCACCAGTCAAGGTCACAGATGACCTTTGGCTTTGTTATCGATTTAACTCGTAAACCGTTGTCGTATGAGATTTTAAAGTCTATGAAAACTGCAAGTTCTGGTTCCGGTTTTTGTCATGTTAGTTTCCGGCGTGAGAATTCCAAGTTCCGGAAATGCGAAATGTGCGGGAAACCTCTGTTTTATTCAAACTACGATGTGACATCTCACATTATTTTGCGAAACATTAAATTTTCTTAATTACAAGAAGCACTGTTGGACTTAATTTTCTTTCAGATTTAATTATGTATGTAAGTGATTGTACTTTAGCGAAAATGAAAGTACATCACGTTTCTGTAGGAAAGAAAAAAAAATGCATGGAAGAAATTTTATTATAGCTTTTATTATATGTATTTCTATAGAAATGTGTAAAATATGGCTCTTCTTGGCTGTGATAAAAGTAGCAATGAAAAATAATGACCCTCAATGGTTAGATAATAGACTTATTATATGTATAATAAGTCTATGGTTAGATCTATTGGTTTACTTGGGACTAGCAAATTTCCCAGCAAATTAAATTCTGTTGAAGAATTCTGACCATATATTGTTATTTGTTAGTTGGTTGGGTCATAAAATGTCATTCTGACCTATGCTTGCAGATTCATACTCGCTATTATTAATGATGACAATTTTTGGCTATCTGTGCTTAGGTTGAGACATAAAATGCTTAGGTTGAGGCAGATTTCATGGCTGTTGAAATAGTTGCGATTAATAATTATGATCAATTATGGCTATCTTTGGTCAGGTTGGGTCATAAAATGTCATTCTGACTTTATGCTTGCAGATTTCATGGCTGTGGAAATAGTTGCGATTAATAATTATGATCAATTATGGCTATCTGTAGGCTTATTCGCCGTGACGTCACAACCTCGATATTTTTACCTGTGGAGCTTTTTGGCTGGCAAGAAATCGTAATCATTAATTAGGGTCATAAAAATGTAATTTTCAATTAACTTGTATGGTTTTGTTTTTAAAGGTAATTTGATAATTTCTTTTGATCTAAACTGGAGACATTTTACAGTTTAACAGGATATAAAAATGTTCACTATCTGATTATTTTTATTTGGTCTAATTGACATATTTGAAAAGTATTCAAATTTTTGACAATTTCCAAATATCTGAAATACACATTTCAAATTATTTAGAGGTAAATTAGAAAAAGTAAATCGGTAGAAAAAATATGAAAATCTCGAGGTTTATTATGCATTTTACAGATCCAAAATCGGCCTAGTATGTAAAAAGTTATTTAAATAATAAAATTCTGTCCCATTGCTATACAATGCAATTTATTCCCGAAATACATTTTTGCCAACCAAAAAATTGATTTTGTGACGTCACTGATTGGATTCGCGAACAAGCCTATTGTCAGGTTGGGTCATAAAATGTCATTCTGACCCCATGCTTGCATATTTCATGGCTGTCGAAATAGTTGCGATTGATAATTATGATCAATTATGGCTATCTTTGGTCAGGTTGGGTCATAAAATGTCATTCTGACTTCATGCTTGCAGATTTCATGGCTGTGGAAATAGTTGCGAATAATAATTTAGATCAATTATGGCTATCAATTGTCAGGTTAGGTCATAAAATGTCATTCTGACCTCATGCTTGCATATTTGATGGCTGTCGAAATAGTTGGG
>MJUU01070745.1:9345-37134 GCA_002080025.1 Modiolus philippinarum
AAAAAAAATATTCTGAAGGGAGCTTTCTGCCCCCCAAAAATAATGTTTATTTTCAAAAAAATATTTTGCTTATACTAGTTAAAAAATTAGATAAATTTTCTGTCCAGAAAAAAAAATACATAACCCCCCTTCAAGTTAAATGGTCGGTCCCTTAGATAGCTGTAGTACAGTAAATATGCCCTGTTTTGTACCAACGATGATGCTTCCTCGACGGGCAGATCCCTTGATGCAAAAGAGTACACATTTTGACACAACACGTCGCTTCTTTGTCGAAGGTTGCAAAAGTTTACATTTAACCTCTAATCTGTCCGAGGAATCCATTCCTTCGAAAAGTTTTGTTTGGGTATATACAAAACAACACGCAAACATCACAGAAACAAATAATTAGATCGAAACAAAAACAGGACAAAATTGACACTTACAACAAACCAATGAAAAATAGTAAGAAAATTGAGTTGCTTCGACCCCAAATTAAGACAAGCATAAACAGAACCTAGCAAAATGAGCTACTTTAGCTAAAGCTGCACACTACATTGTAATTGAGTAATGACACAAAATAAAAATAAATCAAAAATATTATCAATCAATAAATTAATGTAAAAAAATAATAATAATTCGATTAGCATTGTATTGTATGAAGTACGAAAAATAAATCTTACACCATGCCGGCTCTTTCATCTATGGTAATTCATCTGTACGTCTACTGGAAGACATATTTTTTTCCTTGGCTCGGCTCGATCTCCCGTGCTGGTAGATCCCGTCTATTCGGGCACGGTGGCTTATTTTATGTAGGGCTGACATGTGATTGTAGTTTTCGGCAATTGTAGGTGTTAACTTTTATCATTTGTATGTGACTAAGCAACATTTGGGAGACTATAAAATTGCAGCTGACCGTAGACCCCATTCTGAATTTCAGAGCAACAGCTTTAACCAGTAAATTTGCCCTGGTAGTTAAAAAAACTTCACTTTTTTGTATAGATATACTCCATTATTGCATATTACCATGTTTGAAGGTCTTCAAAAACACTTTCGTAGACAAAAAATCGATTTATATCGATTGTGCACGTCGAAACTCAAATTTTGGCTTTTTAAAATAATTTGTCCGAAAATATCAAATAAAATCGTTTCATTGGCTCAAGTTGTAATTTAAGCAACCGATATCTGTGGGAAAATAAGATTTATGAATGCAAATCGTTTTGTAAGTTGACCTTTTAATTTTGTAAGTTGACCTTTTAATTTTGTAAGTTGACCTTTTAATTTTGTAAGTTGACCTTTCTATAAATAAAATGAAACATGCACTCAACAGATGTGTGTAGACAGCGGATCGATCGACAAATGGACAACTTGATTAAATATTGTTGTGTACTTATCCAAGACCGTAATTTATCATTTTTTGCGTATTAATTTATGCCAACATTACAGGCAATTATGAATGAAAATAATGTCTTCTCTGTGCTGTCACGCCTCGTGCACTGTCTCAAAAATCAATAATCTGATAATATTCATAGTGTGTATTCAAGTGATGCTGTACATAAAAACGAAAATTCGGACAAAATAATTATCAAGCGAAATTTGGTCAGTTATAGCGATTTGAAAGGCTTAAAACTTCTTAAAAGGCATTGCGGTCGCCTTTTAAGAAGTTTTTACGGCTTTCAAATCACAATGACTGGCCAAATTTGCTTGATAATATATAATAACTCCCAAACAAACAAAAAAATCCATGCAACAACTCACAACAACAACTCGTCTTCAAATCATGATTTGGTCATGAGTTGAAGGTGGGAAAATTTCACATGCAAATGAGCCAACAAATCGTGAATTTGCATATTTGCAACGGATCGTTTTCAAATCGTCTTCAAATCGTATCCAACTCGTGTAACAACTCATAAACAACTCGTTTCCATGATTTCATCACGATTTATAGTATCAAGTGCGCAAATATTGACTTCCAAACAGGGATCCAGTTTTGAACCCAAAGCTGTATTCAGTATTAAGCACTACAACTCCTACGATTGGTGGATAATACAATTAAAAGTTTTAAATTAGAATACTATGTCATGTTACAATTCGATTTATAGGAAATCTGATTTCAACAATGTAACCCAGAGATGATAATTTGACCTTTTATGGGATTTGGTCGACATAAAAATATTTTACTTTTTTCAATAAACCCTTTTTTGAGCCTCAATTTACACAAAGAATCGCCGCATAGACCCCCATTTTTTATTTTGGAATTCGAAAGATCTGTATGAGTACTTATCATTTTCAGGACCCCCGGGACGGAAAAAAGCGTTCGTCTTTTTTTAGATAATCGCCAAACAGGGGAACCCCCCTATGGAAAATGCATTGTAAATATTTGCGCACTTGTAACCTTATTGGAATGCAATGGATCGTTTTCAAATCACTAATGTGTATACATTATACATGTAATTATATTATGATTCAGTACGTTACACAGAATTGTGTAGATAACTATTTGCTGGAATAAAATAACTGGTTTGTTTTATACTCAAGACTTAAACTTTTGTGGGGGAATACAGAAACAAATATATATGCTCATTAGCACATGCTATGTGATAATTAAAATAACTAGAATACTGACAAAGTCAGAAAGGGTCCCGCCCCTTGTGGGTCCCAAAAACCTGATTGCGGAATTTCATGGAAATAAGATTTTCCTCAAAAACAAAAGGGAGCTTCCTTTGATAACGACCAACCTTGTGTTTATCATATAGATCCCTGATGGGAATTATTATTTATTGTACGACGTACAGCTAATTCTCAAAATATGCACCTTTTCATATAAAAATGAAGTTTTTTTCCAAAAAATCATTTTCAGATTTTTCACAAAAACGAAAGGGAGCATCCTTTGGTAAAGTTCAACCTTGAGTATCAAAATCATTAAAATCACTGTAGGCAATCATAAGTTATCGTACGACATAGAGCTAATTCTCAAAATGGGTACATTTTCATATAAAAATGAAGTTTTTCCCAAAAATCGTTTTCAGATTTTCCTCAAAAACGAAAGGGAGCTTCCATCAGACAAGTGCAACTTTGAGTAAAAAAATCATAAAAATCCGTAAAGGCATTCCTGAGTTATCGTACGACATAGAAAACGCTGACGGACGGACAGACGGACGGACAGGCTGATTACTATAGGGCGCCGCCATTTCATGGCGGGGCCCTAATTAACAGACATCTCTTGATATATTTTGTCATATCATGTGATATAAATTAGTAATTACAAATCGCTCTAGAATAATTCGTTAAAGAGTTAACACATTAATTCCGAAATTTCAAATCGATAATTAATATACGAGCAGCTGCAGCATCAACTACTGATAATGATTTATGTAATATAAAGCGGTGGGTATAACAAACATTCAAAAGAACTACCCACCTTACATTCTGGATATTCCACCACATTAAAAACTAACTTGTATGAGTGACCTAAACTAACATGGACCAATAAATGAACTGCTAAAATTGCAACAAATTGTTACCAAACCATGTTACTATTACATCAAAATTTTCTTACAAGAATCACTTTGAAATCATGTCCTTTGCTCAAACAAAGAACAAATCGTTTCTTCACATAAAACAAGTTAACAAATCGTTTTCAACTCGTTTTTAGTTTTTATTTAAGATAACAACTCATGACCAAACCAGTGTTTTATGTTCCTGAAACCTTAATGAATCGCCTTCAAATTATATGTTCAACAAATCGTGAGGAGATCTCCCTGATACGAGTTGATAACGAGTTGTTGAATGGATCATTTTCAAATCATGTCAATAACTCATCAATTTATGATTTGAAAGCGAGTTGAAAGCGATTTGATGATGGTTTATTGAAAAATATTTCTGTTTGGGGTTATTACATATCGAATGTTTAAAACCTTTATGACAAATTATTTAAGACTTAAAAAATAATGTTGAAAATGACGTCATCACTTAACCAGCCAATAAAATCTTCCTGCACAGGAAATCGTTAAATCACCTGATGGATTGTTAAATTATAAGTATTTTTGTCTGTGAATAC
This sequence comes from Modiolus philippinarum, assembly GCA_002080025.1. Taxonomy (NCBI): domain Eukaryota; kingdom Metazoa; phylum Mollusca; class Bivalvia; order Mytilida; family Modiolidae; genus Modiolus; species Modiolus philippinarum. Next base: position 13,382 of record MJUU01070745.1, read on the forward strand.
CTAAAAATACCCTTGAGTACACAGAACAATTTTTCAAAATCTTCGGTCCAGGGACTAGGAGACATCATTGTGTGTTGACTTGTTTACATTTGATAAACGGAGACATCATTTTGTGTTGACTTGTTTACAATGCAATAAACATGGCTTGTTTACAATGCAATAAACAAAGACATCGTTGTGCCTTGACTTGTTTACATCGGATAAACAGAGAGATCATTGTGTGTTGACATGTTTACTTTGGATAAAAGAGACATCATTGTGTGTTGACTTGTTTACTTTGGATAAACCGAGACATCATAGTGTATTGACCTGTTTACATATAAACGGAGTTTTCATTGTGTGTTGACTTGTTTAAAGTGGATGACCGGAGGCATCATTGTGTTTTGATTGTTTGCAATGTTGATAAATGGAGCTGTCACTGCGTGTTAAACGGAAACAGCATTGTGTGTTGACTTATTTACATTAAATAACGGAGACTTCGTGTTGACTTGTTTTCATCGGACAAATGGAGACATCATTGTGTGTTGACTTGTTTACATTAGATAAACGTAAACATCATTGTACATCGGATAAACGGAGACATCATTACGTGTTGATTTCTGCACAATACGGATAAACAGAAACAACATTGTATTGACTTTTTACATCGGATAAACGAAGCCATCATTTTATGTTGATATGTTTACATCTGATAAACTGAGACATAATTGTGTGTTGACTTGTTTACATCGGATAAACGAAGACAGCATTGTGTGTTGACTTGTTTACATCGGATAAACGGAGACATCATTGTGTGTTGACTTGTTTACATCGGATAAACGAAGAGATCATGTGTATTGACTTGTTTACATTGATTAAAAGAAGACATCGTTGTGTGTTGACTTGTTTAATTTGTATAAAGGGATCATATATTGTTTGTTGAAACTGACTTGTTTACTTTGGATAAAACGAAAACATCATTGTGTGTTGACTTGTTTACATCGGATAAACAAAGGGTGTAGGTTCGTTTACATTGGATAAAAAAGGAAATCATTGGGTGTTGACAATTCTACATCGGATAAAGATGGGCATCGTTCTGAATTGACTTGTTGACATCGCATAAACGAAGACATCATTGTATATTGATTTATTTACATTTGATAAACGGAGACATATTAGTGTGTTGACTTGTTTACATGGAATTAACGGAGACATCATTGTGTGTTGACTTGTTTACAATGCAATAAACAGAGACATCGTAGTGCCTTGACATGTTAACATCGGATAAATAGAGACTTCATTGTGTGTTGACTTCTTAACATCGGATAAACAGAGACATTAGTGTGTGTTGACTTGTTTACTTTGGATAAAAGAGACAGTATTGTGCGTGACTTGTTTACATTGTTTAAACGGAGACATCATTGTGTGTTGACTTGTTCACATAAGATTAACTGAGGCATCATTGTGTTTCTATTGTTTCCAATGCGGATAAATGGAGCTGTCATTGTGTTTTGACTTATTTACATACGATAAACATTGATTAAAGAAGACATCAAGAAGACATCATTATGTGTTGACTTGTTTACTTTGTATAAAGGGAGCATTTATTGTTTGTTACAACTGACTTGTTTACTTTGGATAAAACGAAGACTATAAGAATCTAACACCAGGGCGAGGGTCAGACAGAAAAATCTCAGACACCCAAGGGTAAGATTTCAAGTATTCGGACGAAGCTTGCTGAGTTCGAGACGCCAGAAATCTTACCCGAGGTTGTCGGAGATTTTTTTGTCTGACTCTCTCACTGGTGTTTGATTATTTTTCTCCCCCTCAGCATCCAAAAATCAAACAAATCACCGTCGAAACGCCATTGTTGACATCAGTGAATTACTTCCCTTTTCACGACGTCATAAAGCATGGAGCACGCGCCCGTGTTCGGGGTTATTTCGGTGCCGACGATTTAGGCATTTATGATGTGTTTTAATTCAAATTTTGGCGTTCTTAGGTAGTCAATATACTATTTAATAGTTTAAGTTATGTTAATTTCGATCCACGTGAACTAAGCTATGTATATTGTTATGATATAAAATCTCGCGGGAGTATACGCGTGTAGCTTGTCTTACCCCCCCCCCCCTGTGTAAGACAGAAAAATCTTGCACCGCGACAACAATGGATTTCCTTGTCCGAGGTGGGAGAAATTATGTGTGTTCACTTGTTTACATCGGATAAACGGAGACTCAAAGAGTGTAGACTGAATTACATTGGATAAAGGAGGAAATCGTTGTGAATTGACTTGTTAACACCGCATAAACGAAGACATCATTGTGTGTTGACATGTTTACAATGCAAAAAGCAGAGACATCGTTGTGCCTTGATTTGTTTACATCGGATAAACAGAGACTTCATTATGTGATGACTTCTTAACATCGGATAAACAGAGACATTATTGTGTGTTGACTTGTTTATTTTGGATATAAAAGACAGCATTGTGTGTTGACTTGTTTTTCTGGTGCAGTTTGCTTGTAAATTGTGGCATGTGATTGCAGTTCCTGGCCATTGTAGGTGTTTGCTGTTTCCTGTTTTTGTAACATCATTGTGTGTTGACTTGTTCACATTAGTTTAACTGGGACATCATTGTGTTCTTATTGGTCACAATGCCGATAAATGGAGCTGGAGACATCATTGTGTTTTGACTTGTTTACATTGTATAAACGGAGATATCAGATGTGTTTGTAATGCGGATAGATGGAGCTAGCATTGTGTTTTAACTAGTTTACATTGGATAAACAGAGACATCAGTGTGTGTTTGCTTGTTTACCTTGGGTAAACGGAACCATTGTGTTTTGACTTGTTTACATAAGATAAACGTAGACTTCATCGTGTGTCATCATTGTATGTTAACTTGTTTACATTGGATAAACTGAGAAATTATTGTGTGATGACTTGTTTACATCGGATAAACGAAGACGTCATTGTGTGTTGACTTGTTTACATCGGATAAACAGAGACATCATTGTATGTTGACTTGTTTACATCGGATAAACGGAGACATCATTGTATGTTGACTTGTTTTCATCGGATAAACGGAGACATCATTGTATGTTGACTTGTTTACATCGGATAAACGGAGACATCATTTTCTATTTAATGACTTAAACTTCTTTCTCTTCTAATTGGATAAAAGCATACGTTACGTCTAGTGAGACAAACGTTATGATCATCGCTCAATTATGCATTACATTTATCACTGCTGTCACGTACCCAAAAATAGATCAGGGGAAACCCGATGTCACATACCGTAAAGTCACACTTTAGCGTGTACCCATATATAGTAACAGTGAAAGTATTTTTTTTTCTAAAGTACAAACAATGTTAAGACTGGAACCTTACAATATCGAATTTTTGTAAATTTTGTTGAAACTAAGGAGTATCTCCCTCATGCAAAGCTCTGTCCTTAGCTGATTTTGGCTTTCTATTATGATCATATTTGGTAATTTGTTCTCTATCAGTTTTTTAACATCTTTGGCTTAATGGTCTTCCAAACGTTTAGATTTTATCTGCACTGAGGAGACGTAAATTGTCGAAATGCGCATATGCAGAATCAAAATTCACAGTGACTTCGGTATTTAGTTATTAGATTAGGTTTATAAACGTTTTTTGAATTGGTTTCGGACTGGTTACATCAGGTTGTAAGATGGTTCTGGTTGGTTCCACGTTGGTTACAAAAGGTTGTAGAATGGTTCTGGTTAGGTAATTTACAACGTTTCCTCAGAACGTTCCTATAACCTAACTGGTAGTCTACACTTTTACGTTCTCACAACGTTAAGATACAACGTTCTGGGAACGAAAAAACAACCTTCCTGGAACGTTTTCAGAACGTTTTTGTGTTTGTTGGGGAAGTATCAAAAGAAGGAAATGCAAAATCGTAAAAGTTTTGGAACAAACAATTATTCATATAATAATAAAAGAATAAATGACTTTAAATTTCGGTTAAAACCACAATTTAACAACCCGCGAGATCTGATAATCACATCTCTTGGGTTGTTAAATTGTGGTATTAACCTCATCAAACGTCATTAATTGTATAATGTTTACTTGTTTTCATTGGATAAACGGAGACGTCATTGTGTGTTGACTTGTTTACATCGGATTAAAGGAGACATCATTGTGTGTTGACTTATTTACATCGGATAAACGGAGACAACCTTGTGTGTTGACTTAATTACTTAGGATAAACGGAGACATTACAATTAATGATTTTTGATGAGGTGAATACCACAATTTAACAACCCAAGAGATGCGATTTTTACCCAGGCCGTTTACTGCGGAGGTGATTATCAGATCTCGAGGGTTGTTAAATTGTAGTTTTAACCGAAATCGAAAGTAATTAATAATTGTTCCGAAAATTTAACGTTTTACTTGTGCTTTTCCTTTTTTCGTCAGTTAAGTCTTCACACTGTTTCTACTTTGGGAAATGGATTTTCCCTGTTACTATATATGGATACACGCTGAAGTGTTTAACAGTGATGTAAACTGCGCGGTAATCATCATATTGGAAAACTGGGATTTTTCCAGTTACTATTTATCTATAAACGCTGAAGTGTTTAACAATGATGTAAAGGGGACGACCATTTGATTCTGAGGGGGGGGGGGGGGGGGTTGTTTCGGTCGAGCCAGATTATTTATTTTCAAAATTTTGCGGGCCAGAATATTTATTTTTCGCCGCTTCGCGGCGAAAATATTTATTTTCAATAACATAATTGTATCGTACCAATAAATCTAAGGTCAGATTATTTATTTTCTTGGATGTGCAGGCCAGATTATTTATTTCCAACTTTTTCAGGGTTTACACGGAACCCAGCAATGAATAGGCTACACGATGGTCAACAGAATAAAGATCCACACACTATAGTTTCTTCGAACACTTCGACATAATTTCAAACTTTCAGGTGAAAAACGATATTTCCTAAAATTTTACCTTTCCAACATGTATATGAATGGTTTTACTTGTTCATATATAATTAAAAATGCAATTTCACCAATATTTTATCTTCCAAAAATATGTGACATCAGCGTTGCTCGAATATTTCACACTTTTTGAATGTGTGACGGGGGAAAGGTCATATATCTTTCCGGGGGGGAAAGCACATTTATATATTTTGCTTTACTGTTTGAGAGAATGCACCTGGATGAGAGCAAAAACACGATGCAGTCTACAAGAAGGACACAGTGACTAAATGTGTTTTTTACATACAGCTTTTATATACAACTTAGATTTTTTAAAGCTGTATCCTCTGACGAAAATATCGGGTAATTCTTTGCCACAAGCGACAAATGAAGTCAATACACGTTTGAAAAAAAGTTTTAGCATCAAACACACAGCAAAATATGTCACGAAAACATATTATTACCCTGAAGATAGCAAAATCTATAACAAATGCTTTCCCCCGCTAGGATATATGACCCCCCCCTCCCCGGTCACACATACAAATAATGTAAAATATTCGCTGATATCACATATTTTTGAGTGACAAAGTCTTGGTGAAATTGCATTTTTAATTATATGTGAACAATTAAACCATTCATATACATGTTTGAAAGGTAAAATTTTAGAAAATATTGTTTCTCACCTGAAAGTTTGAAATTATGTCGAAGCGTTCGAAGAAACTATAGTGTGTGGATCTTTATTCTGTTGACCATCGTGTAGCCTATTCATTGCTGGATTCCGTGGTATATAGCATTATTACATTATTGCGTTTGAATAATGTGCAAACTTTGTTATAAACGTCTAAAATCTAGTTTAAATGACAAGCGAAATAAGTTGACTTCCCAATTGTGAACTTTCCCTTCCTCAGCATCAATATACCTATCTCCCCAGCATATGGAGTGCAAAGTGCAAATTTCATTTTTGAGAGTTCAGCCTCACTGTTAGTGCTTGTGGTGGTGTTATTATGTTTTGTCGGTCTGTGGTGTTCTTGCTTTTGTATTGTCTCTATACTTAATGTAATTATGTGGTGGTGTTATTGTGTTTTGTCGGTCTGTGGTGTTGTCTCTATACTTAATGTAATTATGTGCTTTGTTCCTTTGCTATTCTACTGTCGTTGTTTTATATGAGACAATTTTAGCTTCTTTAGATTTAATATCACGAAAACTTGACTAATATATATTTTTTATCATCCTTCCCCATGGTTATATCAGCCTGCAGAGCCTTTCAGCAAAAGCCGTATCTGGTTGACCCGGATATATCAGAGGTTGACCTGGATACATCAAGGGATTCAAATTCAGTAACTTTTTTTCAAGGTTTCAAACGAAATCAAATTTGTAACAATAAACACCTATTGCATTTGCTCTTTCCGATTAGGTATTCAGAACAGATAACTAAATACCGAAGTCACTGTAAATTTACTTTCTGCATATGCGCATTTCGACAACTTATGTCTCATCAGTGCAGATTAAATCAAAACACTTGGAAATCCATGAACCGAAATATGTGTAAACGCTGATAGAGAACAAATTACCAACAGGATCTAAATAGGAAAGCCAAAACCAGCTAAGGACAGAATCATGATTACACAAATAGATAAACTAGATGTCAGCCAAATTGTAGAAACTAGGTGGTTGATATATCCTGCAGAGCTTTGACGTTTTCATATTATGACGTCATAAAAGCTCCAAGCAACGAGAGAATGTCGTAACAACCAAAGGATGCGGCAAAATTCAAAATCGACATTATTTAGAGAATTTCGGTCAAATTATTCACCCAGTTACAAAACCTTTGCCAATAAAATGATAAAAGAAACTACAAAACATGTTTTTAAGCTGATAATTGCTGAAAAGGCGAGAATGGCATGTATGTCGAATTTCCCGCGCAACTTTTGGAGAATTTGAAAATTCAGATCTAAAATGCAAAATAAAGGATGATAAATAAATTATCGGGCTTTAGACAGCTGATGTATTGTAAAATATCACCCCGCTCGCCAGAATATGAAGCTTGGAGCTCGTTCGCTACGCTCACTCGCCCCTTATCTTCATATTCTGGCTCACGGTTTGATATTTTACGATATATTGCTGTCAAGAGCCCGATAACATTTATGTATGGTTTCCCCTGTATAAAGACGTTACTTGACTTGTATATATTTTTGTATGGTTCCCCTGTATGAAGATGTTACTTGACTTGTATATATTTTTGTATGGTTTCCCCTGTATACAGACGTTACTTGACTTGTATATATTTTTGTATGGTTTCCCTTGTATAAAGATGTTACTTGACTTATATATTTTTGTATGGTTTTCCTCTGTAAAGACCTCTGTTAGAGATTTTTGCTAGTTCGACTTTTTGCCATGTTTTTTTTATATTGGATGGTACTCATTAAGTTTTTGTTTCCTATAGTTTTGACCCTATCTTTTCTCTTTCTTTGAATATGATCAGAAGAAATGTTCTGATTTTACACTTAATACCTTTATATAAACATGGCCTACATATAACAGTACATAAACACATTTGTTGAATATTTTAGTTTCATTGTTCATAGATTTATTTGCTGGTCACCAACCTCAGTCACTAGAATTACATATAAATCACCTCTATCCAATAAAACCGTAAATTTTAGAGCTATTTTACGAGTTTTGAAAATTCCTTACAAATGAAATATGAACTTAAGCTACAAAACAACAAGTATAGGTAGACAAAAATACTGACATGAAAATTTAATGGTATAATAAACATTCTTAAGAGGTTAGTGTTGTAGTCATAGTACTGTATTAACCAGTAGGACATCCATGATAATAGTCAACTATATTATTAAGGGAGGTAACTGCAGAGGTAGCTATATATATACCCACTATTTCTAATTTATTCAAAATGTGAAAGGCAATAGTTTAGAAAAAAGAGAGGATATCGTTTGTAAAAGAGCCGACAAAAGTTGTACTGTCGTCATGAACTACTGCCGAAGAAACCCGCCAACTATCAAAGCCTGCATTTTACAATAAACGCTAAAATGTTACGTGAAGAAATAGTTTGGACAGACTAATGGTAGAATATTTTGAAGGTCTTCTTTTTGAAAATCCAAGAGCTGGCTTATTCTATCTTTTGCCAAAAATTACATAAAGAAGGAAATCCCGGACGTCCAATAGTGAACTATATTTGACATCCAACTGAAAAAAAATCTCGAATTTTTTTAGATTTCACCTTTAACCTTTCATTTAAAATTTGACATCTTTTGTTAAAGACACTACCCACTACATAAACAAATCGCAACTGAAGACCTCCTACAAAACACTCTTATCGTAGCTCTAGAACTACCATTACAAACAAAGGATAACAGTAAACACCTACAAAGGCCGAAAACTACAATTACATGCCACAATTCACAAGTGAGGTGCACTAGAAAGAACACAAATAAAGACAAGATACAAACATAAATAACGATAGGAACTGGGGATAGTCGGCAAAAGCCAGCGGTAGTGTTAAACCGGTTTATGGATACCCAAACCTCCCCTTTCTCTATCCCGTTTCCATGAAGTATAATAATAAACATACGAATTAATCCCAATACAGGTAGACTACTATCTCTATGACCACTGTCTTGAAAAAGAAAGATATATGACATAAATTAGAAAGATGGGTCAAGGAGTGCTCGCCCTCAAACTGACGGTTAGCTAAACTGCAGGTAAAACACCTCCGCACTATATCTGTACATTCCAACATTCCACACGAAGAGGTAAAGTTTGGGAATGAATAAAAATACCATAACCATCTACCTATTGACTAGTAAGACTTTTAAATCTTGCTCCGAAACGTTACAACTTTGCTTTCAATAACGACCATTTCCTTCAAGTTAATGGAACTATCATGGGTACACGAGTAGCCCCATCACACGCGAATTAGAACAAGGTATGCTCCAAGAAGTACCACACAAACCCACTTCATTGATGACATCTAAATGAAATGGACAGACACTAGACAAAATCATGATGAATTGAATAAATCAATAATTTTCATCCGTCCATCAAATTTAAATTTACATTTAACATATCCGTAACAACAAATGTCTTCCCGACACGACCTGAACACTCGTCGATGGTCGAAAACATTTTACATTCAGATTCACATGCATACCTGATCCCAAGTAGCTGCTACATGCATCCTAAACGCTGTGTAAATGCTGTTCCAAACGAACTTCCAACTCGCATTAATATCGAATCTGTTCACAAGAAAAGATAAACATAGGAGAAGAGAACTAACTCAACATCTTGTTAATTAACAGGTATTATAAGGAAAAACAAATCAAGGAAACTAGTCAAAAGGTCTCCTGGATCGACCAAAGAGAATTGTTACAGTCCCGGGATAGAAAGAAGAAAACATCATGTACTTCCTGCCACAGCTACAAAAAAATGTACCTCATTTATCTGCAATAACCCGTGAATTTATTGCAATTCTTCGTGCTCAACCGAAATTTAAAAAACGCTTTTTTCTATCATTCCGTCGTCACAAAAATCCGAAGGATATTCTCGTCAGAGCCAGACTGTCTTAGTCCGAAATTGAACAATTTAAAAGACGTCCAGACAAGCGTTGTCTTCTGTGCAAATTTAGTTCTTCTACAAAAATCTTTAAACACAAATTCTCTAGCAATTAATCATGCAAATCGGGAAAATGTCTCTGTCTTATAACTTGCCGTGTTTGTCAGCAACAACATGTCTGTGAAACTAAAAATTCCCTCGACCTTCCTGTCAACTTGTATCGTAATCATATTCAGAACTAGAGGCTCACATGAGCCTGTATCGCTCACCTGGCGACTGGTTTTATTCATTGTCACCAATAGACCACTCATTCATACTATAAATCAATTCACCAGATGTTACATTTTCATTCATGGATGAGGTACAAACTAAAAATCACAAACTTTGGAAAGGATCACCAAAGGACAATTGTAACCAAATTTGGTTCCAATTGGCTCAGTAGGTCAGAGGAGAAGACATTTGAATCCATTTCCCATAGAGTCCTTATGTTAAACTATGTTCCCTGCTGGCGGCCATCTTGAAGGAGGTATGAACATAAAAATTACAAACTTTGAAAGTAAACATCTAACGACTATTGTAACCAAGTTTGGTTCCAATTGGCTCAGTAGGTTCAGAGGAGAAGACATTTGAATGCATTTCCCATAGGGTCCCTATGTTAAACTGTGCTCCACGCTGGCAGCCATCTTGGATGAGGTACGAACGTAAAAATCACAAACTTTAAAGGGGACCAGTGCTCAACGCTGGCAGCCATCTTGGATGAGGTACGAACGTAAAAATCACAAACTTTAAAGGGGACCACACTAGGACTATTGTGACCAAGTTTGGTTCAGTTTGACTTGGTAGTTTCAGAGAAGAAGATCTTTAAATACATTTCCCATATGGTCCTATGTTAAACTATGTCCCGTGCTGGCGACCATCTTGGATAAAGTACGAACATAAAAATCGCAAACTTTAAAGGGGACCATCCAAAGACTACTGTGACAAAATTTGGTCCCCATTGGCCCATTGGTTTCAGAGGAGAAGATCTTTGAATGCATTTCCCATAGGGTCCTATGTTAAACTATCTTCCCCGCTGGCGGCCATCTTGGATGAAATGCGAACCTGCTGGACATATGTAGAATTTGTAGTTCTGGAAAACCTCAACACTTTTGCAATTCACATTTAACCTTTATCTCAAACAGTTTTTGAAATGAAAGTAAAAACGTTAAAAAAATTGTGAAAATTCAAAGAAAAAGCGGCAATAACTCCAATGTAGGTTGTCAGATTTTCTCCAAAATCGCAGGACATGTAGATCTTACTATGTTGACCTTTTTTTTCATATAAACTTCATTTCTATCTTCTACCATTTTCAATATATAAGACAAAAAGTAACGAAAAACTGCAATTTTTAAGGAAAAGGGGCAATAACTCCAAGACGGGTGTACGGATATTCTTCAAAATTGCAGGGCAGGTAGATCTCATCATGCTGATCATTTTTACGCCGTCAAAATTTTGATATCTGTAATGATTTTGGAGTAATTTGCAAAAAAACGGCAATTTAGCCCTATGTTCTATTTTTAGTAACAGCAGCCATGTTGTTTGGTCTACGGTCATAAAAATCACAAACTTGAAAGAGCATGCCCTTGTGATGATTCAAGTTTGGTTAGTATTGGCCCAGTAGTTTCAGAGGAGAAGATCTTTGAATTAAGTTAACTGACGGACGGACGGACGACGGACGCCGAGTGATGGCAAAAGCTCACATGGCCTTTGGCCAGGTGAGCTAAAAAGGAAAAGTTACAGGTTACAGTAATTACAATTCAACCAGTTACGACTGGAAACATGTCCAAAATAGGTCTTGGACTGAAAACATATCCAAAATAGGTCATGGACCGGAAACATATCCAAAATAGGTCATGGAACGGAGCACAGAGACAACCCAGTGCTAAAATCCAGGAAGAATATTAAAGCGTGGTCACTCGAGTATAAACACCAACTAACATGTTTTAACTGTAGTAACACTAAACTTCCATGCCCACGATGTAGCTTTGCTATTGTTTTTTTTTTTTAATTCATATATATGACCATATATGTTTACTCTTTTATTTTATTCATGTTTGAACAAACACCCGGACAGGTGTTGGAATTTTTAATTTTGAAATGCCTGTACCAAGTCAGGATCATTACCTGGTTTTTATGTTTGTCTCTTGACAACTCTGTTCTGTAGTTTTGTTATTGCTCCCATTTGCTATAATTAAAAAGTTAATGCAAGACTAGTGTTTATGTACAGAAAGGAGAATTGCATGTCAAAAAAAAAAACAAACCAAAACTATCTCAATGACTCTCATCCAATGTTATTTCAATTATTCTTGCCCTTCTTGGTATGCTGGTGTTTCACAAAATTGAAAAATACACCTCAAATTGCACAAAATTAAACAGTGCGATTAACATGGATCATAGATCTAGTGTAGATATATCAGAGTTGGCAAGTTGTGTGCTTTTATGATGTAGTGAAATATTTCTTCGAAACAGTAAAAGTTCCATTCACAAAGTAGCAAAAGTGCTGCTGACACGGACCATTTTACTACAAAAGTAACATATAATACTTAAAGTTGCAAAAACATAATAATATTGCATGGAATGGCTAAATACTGCTAATTTCAATAAAAATAATACGTCAGTCAGCCTACAACTGTGTTCTTGAAAAAACAGTAAGTAGACCTACAGTACTACCGTAAACAGTATACAGTTGACAATTTTATTAAAATAATATTTTCGCCAACAAAAAGAAAGTACATATGATTATATGGCTTTGTATATACAGTGAATAATACAATATACTAACTATACGGATATAAAGACAGACGCACACACATGGGGAAAAAATAGCTCTATTTCTGTTTTATGACTGTTTGTTTCACCTTTGAATATAGACAACAGGTTACTTGTAAATAATATCATCTTCGGATACATCAATCTTTCATACACGTTGGACGAACTTTACAAACTTAAAAAGTTTCCTGAGTCAAACTTACAGGACATGTATGCTGTTTCACATTTTTTCCTGTAAAAACGTTCTATAGCCTACAGATTGTACCGTAAGACAGATATTTCAGGCGCACAGATTCCTATACTGTGAGTCTGGAGTTTTTAAGTGGTGAAGATAAAAGTAAAACAGTTGAGATTGGGTTTATGATAAATGCCCAGAATATTTAAAATAAAAATGATAAAGTTAGCAAACGTCACATACATGTATAAGGGTTATTCTCAAAAATCGTCAATATTTTAAATCTAAATTTAGAAAAAAAATCAAACTGGCCATCATTATTTCAGTTTTAATGTTTTTGAATCCTTAAACATTTGAAGTGTGAGAAAAACAGCTCGACATTAACTTTGAATACATAAAAATAAATTTTAATTGAAAAAGTAGTCCATTGCAACCAGCTAGTGTCCCTTGTCACAATTACTATCATGAAACATAATAAAAATTACGTATGTTATTAGAATATTGCCGCTGTAATGAACAAATAAAGGTTACGGGTATAAAATGATATTGTCTCCATTTAGTTATTGTACATATTTTATCTTTTTTGAATTGAAAGTATCTAGATTACACAAACGGCTTTAGAGCTTTCAAACTTTTACAATTGAGAAACTAAATATTTAAATATTAGAAATGTGTTATTCTTTAAACCATTACCTCGGGCATACGAAGACAAATGACAATTGTGTACCACAAGACACTAGTGATTTTCTTCTATAAAAATACAATACCGTCCCTATATTTCTAACAGTATATAGTATCTTCGTTTTAGCGCCCAAAGTTGGAACGATGAACCCAACATTTTCATTCAAAGATTATCATCAAAATTTAAATTTCAAACATGAAGAAATTCAGTAAAAGAAGAAACATGTAGTAAAACAAGGGACATTTATATCGAGTACATAAAAATATTGAATGGTAAATGGTTAAAAACTATATTTCTTGATGGAAAAGTAAAGGTCAATTACCTCATCTACTTGAACAAACAATTTACATCCAGATACCCTACAATTAATCTCAAGCAGGTAACAATGAGGACTTTTGGTAACACGTCTACAACTGTATCAGTAAAAAATATATTTTTTAACTGATAGAAACATCTAAGATGTGATATTCTGGGGGGGGGGGGGATTTAGAAAATGAATAATTTTGCTTTGGCTCTACTGAAAATAAATATTCTGCCTGAAGATAGTTTGAAAATAAATAGTTCTGCCACCAACCTACTGAAATTGAATATTTTTGGAAGATTTTTTTCAAAACTGAAAATATTATGTCTTAAGGCACGGTCTGTTTGATTTTCAGGGATGGCCTGGGATTTTTACCACAGCCAGGAATTTTTTTTTTTGGCCCGCTTACATATCTCCTTTGTTTTCGATTTTTGGAAGCTTTCTTTTTGTGCAATATCCACATGGATGTTATCCATATAGTGAACATCAGAAGACTTTTGAAAGGCTGTTACAATACTATATAATCCTATAGAAGAAGAAGAAGAATATTTTATTCCAATTAAAGGGCGCTTATATCACACCGTACAACTGGGTTGTATCATTTTGATCATCGGCAGATTGGTACGATTATCGATGTTTGATGTAGAACAGCGATATCAAGATTTTTAGTATTTTTCACCATTTTGAGCAGAACCATGAATTTATTTGGATTTAAAAACGATGATTATAAGTCACTTGCTGAAAACAATAAATTACTTTCTTATAACATATACATTTTTGCAGACTTTAAACCAATTTACACTGAAAATCACGCCAAATTCTCAGATCTTGAACTTCAATTCCTTATTCCATACAACTTCGTACTTAACTAGTTATTATTCAACATCAGCGATAAAGATGCAACCTTTTACCTTTATTTTTATGTATAAAGTATTTTTCAAATGTCAGGTGTTCTTGTTTAATATGACATTACTTGACACGACAAGAAGAAAATAGGATACGATCTCCGACCGATACATGAGATTTTATATAAGTGACGATACATTCAACAGCCGTAACAAAAACGATCATATGACAGTATTTCCATTTTTATATCCATTCAAAACGAAGTTTAGGGTACATTGGTTTCAGTTTGTGCGACTGTGCGTTTGTCCCACTGTGTGTACGGCCATCAATCTGTGGCAGAAATTTTTGGCTGTGGTAATCTCGACCCTCCTCCGACCATCTTCAGAATATCTGTTTACAATTATGTCAGGATAGCAAGTACCATATAAGCCTGTGCACCTTATTTTTAAGATGGATTCATCAAATGTTGAAAAAATTAAGTCTATATGGAGATTTCTGTCCGGAAGTAATCTCTGACCCTACGTAAAAATTCTTTTTTTTCGGAGTTTTTACCGAATTCTGCAAACCTTTGGACTTCATTCATAAAGTTTGACAATCAATGATTCGCGGAGCCAAGAATAGTCAACTGCTTCTTAATTGCAAGTCATATTAAAACTATACTTCCAAGTTATCTTGTTTAAAGGGTCAAGTATTGCACCTTATACTTAAAAGATTTAATTTACTTATTAAAACAGTTCTTTAAAAGATGCCAGTCCCTTGTCGAGAAGTTTGAAGTCTCAGTCGGACTGTGATTCGAGATTCTTCTTTTTCACGTACTGGGATGAACATTTCTTTTCAATGTATACGACCTTTCAATAGCAACTACACATGACACTAATGGTTTGGCGCTCCATAAAACCTACAACTTCTAATGCCTGTGCCAAGTCAGGACCACAGCGATTTACAATTTTTTCTTGCTGATTTTGCAAATAATTAGTCCTTTTGCCCTTTGAATTTCGCCTCCTGAAAATTCTGTTCAGTAATTTTGTAAATTCTCTTATGAACTGATTCTAGAGGGTTGCCGAGCAATTTATAGCTCATTTATTTATTTACATGTACAACTCCGTCGCAATTTTAATTCATATTTCTACTGAACTAAAAGGATATTTTGTAAGTAAATTTTATAATAATTTTATTATCTAATATAACAAAAGGTATTGGGCACAAATTTTTCAAAGTTATGTAGTCCGTTCCCATACATATTATTCATTACAAAACAAATTCTATATTTAAATAGAAAGGAACATACAAAATTAAAGTCAATAATTGGTTTATGTTTATACAAGAAATACATGAAAAAGGGGTTTAAATATAAAAAGGGAAAAAAAAAGGGACAAAAGACTAAAAATTCAAATCAATTCACACATTCTCTTCACATGACCATCTTATTGCACCTGAAGCTTGGATTTTTTTCTCATTTTTACCCAAATACTTTCAACAAATAAGATGCAAATGCTTTAGTCCACCCTTGCCATTTTTCAGTCCTTCCATGTCATTTACTTTTTTTGTGTGCGCTTTCCTGTAATCGTTTTACTCATTGAACTCTCATTCGTTTACTTACCGGCATTGAAATAAAACAATATCTGATGGTATTCAGTTCTACAGATGGTCGTTTTCGACAGTTCGTTTTCGTCAGTGCAGATGAAGGCAAAACAATGGTGAATCTAAACAAGAGGCTTAGAGAGCCTGTATCGCTCCCTTGGCTCCAAGACGATCCCATATTCAATTCTTTTCATCTGTCAATGATCAAACAGTACCTCATGTACTGAATATTTGGTATTTTTATAAACATTAAGTACAAATGTAGAAGTTTCTCGTCTACAAGAGAAGATCTCTTCACATTTTTCAAGCATTGGATCAATAGCAGGAACCTTGGAATAGGTGCAAACCTGAAAGAAGTCCTTCTTACAGGGGACAATCCAAAGACTTGTGATCATGACAAAGAAAATTTAGGGGAGAAGATCGTTGAAAGTGTTTCCATAAGCCCCATTGTTAGACTTTGTTCCCTGCTGGTGGCCATTTTTGAATATGTGCACGCCTAAAAACACCTTTTTATAGCCCTGATTTGTGGAAGGTACATAGTGTTCATGATGTCCTCATGTCTGTCCGTCTTCAAAAATGTGGTATCCTCTTTTCCTCCTAAACCAATGATTTAAATTTCTTTTAACTTATGCAGGTGCTTCATCACATATTGTAGATGTAAACTATATGCGTTTTGTTTTCCAATAAATACTTCAGATTTTTGACATGTTTTGGACTTTGTCATTGTAGCTCAATGCAAACCATATGGTGACCAATGGGTTTCCCGTACTGCCCCTTAACCACTGGTCAGAATTTCATGAAACTTGTGCAAGACCATACTGACATGTTACAGATTTACACTATGTATTTTGTTTTCCAATTATTCCAATTATTGTCATTTTATCGCAGTGCAAAAAGCTGGTATCCACTGCGTCTCTTAAACCACTGATTGGAATTTTATTATTTATGCAGGAGCTTAATTACATATTTTAGAAGTGTACTATTTATATTTTTTTTCAATAATTCCGTTTTTTCAGGTTCTTTTGAAAATTCAGGAAGAGGTCGAGGTGGGGCGGGTGATCCATGGCCTACTAGGCCACAGTAACTCTAGTTAAATATAAAAGAATCTTTGAAAGTGTTATCCCATAGGGTCAAATGCTAAACTTTGTTACCCCGCTGGCACCATCTTTACATAGGACTCAATAAAAATATTTTGTTTTGCTGGGACCACCAAAACACTGCTATGGCCAAGTTTTGCAGTTTCAGAGAAGAGAAGATCTTTGAATGTGTTTTTCCATGAGTCCAATGTTTATCTATGTTCCCCGTTTGTAGCCAAATTAGATATAATACGAATATGAAAACACCTTTTTGCACGGCCACCAAAGGACTATTGTGGCAAAGTTAGGGTCCAATTCCTTTGAAATAGGGTCCAATTCCAATTCTAAGGGAAAAACGTTTTAAATGTTGATATAGCTTGTGTCAGAGCTGAAGATTTGACTTCTCTACCGGATTTGACATGTTCAACACAGTGAGTGTCCTATAATTAGCAGGAGATGCTTATTCTACTGGTGAATCCGATCTCACCCATGGTTTCTAAATTCGGTCCGTGCTGCTCATCTGTATATATGTCTGAATTTTTGTTTATGTGTCGTATACTTGTGTGATGTCTTTGTATCTTTGTGTTTCCACTGTTTTCATTGCCTTTGGTGATTCCTTTTTTGAGTGATAGTTCGGTTCTTACTTACTTTGCTGTGTAACACGACTTTGATTTTTGTTATGACCACATCATTTAATCTTTCGGTATTTTACTGTCATGTCTTAGCATCAAGAAAACATTCTCTTTGGCTTGCCCGTTCCAAATTACATGGAAAGATGTTGATCATAATTGTCCTTTACATGTTATGATCCAAACTTGGTTCATAACATTTAACAAATTAACAAATTAAAAATAATCATTTAACAGCAGTGGAACAACACAGATTTGTGGAATATGGATCTTTGTGCCTTGTGTATTTTTTTGAACATACAATTTTGTAAGCGAGGTCACGTCACATGATGAAAATAAAATCGAAAGTCGTTTACTGAAAAGATGGTGAATGCTCATTATTCAGCCAAAATTTAAATTGTATATACTAAAGAAAGTTCGAAACCGTAAGTTGTATTCCAACAGCTCATCCAATCCCACAAAGCTCATCCAATCCAACAAATGTCAGCTGTACATCTCTAAAAAGTTTACAACATGAAACTGTATATACCGCTTTGTTATATATCATGCAGTTCACCATCCCTGTCTGTACTCTAAAGCACATTTATTCTCATAAAAAAGTATTACTTCTACGCCCCCAGAAATAATTCAGTAAAGGAACTTTTGTCGTTCACAGTTGAGCTGCTGTCTGCTTTGGATTAGTCCAAGGCTTCTTTAGGTCTAGTCATGTAACACCCGTATGGATTTAATCAGTTTCAATTGAATGTAAGATAAAGATGCTCCCAAGGCAAGTTTTTTTTACTATCACAAATCATCAATATTATATTTTTGTAAAGTAACCTTTTTTATATTTAGATAACCTTTTGAAATACAGTTTTGTCCTCTTAGATTTATCACAACACAGCCGTTGATCGTAGCTGATATCTGTTGAGTATCGTATCATTCAATAAAATGAATCGGCCGAAGTTCGTATCCTACTTTTCACATTTAGTGTTGAGTAAAAAGCAACCAACATTTGTATACTGCTGCTGTATGTATCAAAAGAAAGGTAATAGATGTATCTTTAATGCTGATGTTAAATAGTACTTTGTTAAATACCACTGTGGAATAAGTGATTGAAGTTCATGATCTGAGTTTTTTGCAAGATTTTCAGTATAAATTTGATTCAAAGTCCTCCGAAATGTACATGATATAAGAAGTATTTTATTGTTTTCATTGTGTGATTTATAATCTTCATTTTTACTTCAAATCAATGAATGGTTCTGCTTTAAATGACATTAAATATCAAAAATCTTAACACCACTGTTTTACTTCTCTGCATGGAAACAAACATCGATGATCGTATCAATCGGCCGTTGATCAAAATGATACAAAGCGGTTGTACGGTGTGTATATAGAGCATACAATATGAACAATGATTGAAGCGTATTAGGGACATGCATAATAAAAATAATCTCGTTGCGACGAGATACTATCTCGCCACGGCGAGTTACTATCTCGCCATGGCGAGTTACTATCTCGCCGCGGCGAGTTATTATCTCGCCGCGGCGAGTTAACAAAACAGGTTATCTCGCCGTGGCGAGTTACTATCCAATATATGTTATTGTTTTCTTTATATTTGCTGATATCTATATGTATATATATACATTTCTGTTTGTTATAAAGAGAGCCTTTTTGAAAATTAGTTCAATCCAAATAAGTTACTCTGTCTAAATAAAGATATTTATTTATTTATTTATTGATTTACTATCTCGCCGCGGCGGATAAACAGAAAGGTTATATCGCCGCGGCGAGTTACAAAAAGAGTGTATCAGATTTGTTTTTGGTTATTTTTCTGTGTCTTAATATTAAGTCATATAAGATAACCAGTTTTTGATTTTATAACTTGCATCTGCATCTGTTGAATGAATAACTATCACCACGACCTGATTGATAAAAAGGCATGTGAGTTTCTAATAGTTCAAAGTCAAGTGGACTGCAAAATCTATTTTTGTATGCATCTGCTACGGCTTGGTCTCCTGTATTTGCTGTTTTATCTCCTGCCCCAACTCTATGTTTTAACATATTTGTTTTACCAATTCCCTGATATACCATTTTTGTACGTTCAGTTGTAGTTTTCCACAAATCAACATAACAATAATATCACTATCATCAATTGACATAATTTCATCCCCACTAATACGAATTATTGTTTTTGAACTATTGCTCTTCCAATGTTTTGATATACTGTCGAATTTGCATCTTTAGATTCAATTTCTATTTCAAAAGCTAATCGGGTTGTTCCAGGAACAATAACATCATTATTACTTAGATTAGGAATTCTCACTAATAACTGTTGATTTTTATCAATAGTTGAAGGATTATTAGTTATTACTACACTTTGACGAATTCCTTTCACACCACCGGGTTCTCTTATTTTTCTGTAAGGGTTTAATTTTTCTCCGTACGCCGACATTTTTAAGGATTAAATATGGATAATTCAATTATTACTGACACTAGAGTATTGATACATAAAGAACTATCACTCTTACTAATAAAACTTATTCTATCTCCAGCTTTAACATTTAAAGGTTTATCAAAGGTTTTATAATTATGATATTCATAAACAGAATCATCCAATTCTATTCCATGCCAAGTTACGTTATCATTAACACTCACCATGACAGTTAAACTATCTTTACCTGATTTTAGACTTATTTATTTGACCTGGATAGTTCATAACATATTCACTACCACCTGTACCAAAACTAAACAGTTGATTAAACTTCAATGGACCATAAATTCCTGCGAATATATATATTGTGTTTCTGTCTGGTGTATTTGTAATTTTGTGTATAATAAATTTCCATTACTTTAAGATCGTCCCTCATTTTTAATAATTCCGATTCATCTTCGTGTTTTTTTTTAACACCAAATATACTCATTCTATTACATAAATTTTAAGTCATTTTTTTAATCCGCTCGAATTTCCAAAACACAATTAATTGGTAAATGATTAATTATCTTTTTATTATCCTCATCTCTAATTTCTACTTTAAATTCTGTTATAACATCATTTACCAAACACTTATATTCCGGATGCTCAAATCTCGCTGTTACAACATCTCCAAACTCTTTATTTTCGACTGGAATAACAGCCAATAATGTACTCGGCATACCATCAAGATTATTAGAAGAAGTACTTACTTGTTCTAAATGTACATATAATGATTTATAGATAGCAAAATCTATGGGTCTGTTTCCATAATGTTTTTCATTAATTTCAAATATTTTTTTTTACTAAATCCTAACATATATCTTGAACTTTTAGTCATCTTTAATTCAACAGGAGTGGTTAATAAAGCAACACCATTTGTTTTATTTACGGATAATTCAATATTTTCTTTTATAAATTTATCCGCTATTTGTTTGAAAATATAATAACCATCTATAATCTTTATAGGTTTCTCTCCATTTTTTCGAATATGTTCACCTGAAATACGCAATATGATATAAATTGTAAACCGATACGTTTATTCCCGTCTTTGTTATCAGTTTATTGTCTTATCAATATTTGAAATAGTATGGTATTCTGTATTCATTTTTATGTTAAAAAATGACAACAAAAGAATATATATTTAATTAATAAACGAAGAGAATCCAAAAGCTTATTGGAAACTCATTAATCAGTTAAAAACTGAAACACATGAGGTTAAAAAGGAGACAAACATTAGCTTTAATGATTGGAAAAATCATTTTAGGTCATTGAATGAGAAAATATTGCCAAATAATGTAGAACTTCAAAAAAAAACTAGAAGAACTAGAAAATACTGTTGTTTTGAACAAATTAGATTTCACTATTTCAGAAGCAGAACTTATAAAAGCGGTACGATCATTAAAGAATGGCAAATCTTGTGGGTTTTCCATGGTACTTAATGAAATGATTAAAAATGGCCTGACCGCACTTAACCCTTTATTATTACAAATTTTTAACAAACTATTTTCCTCAGGGATATACCCTGACATATGGTCCAAAGGATACATTGCCCCAATCCATAAAAAAGGTTCTACTTATGATCCCTCAAATTACAGGGGCATTACAATAAATGATACAATTGGTAAATTATTTAGTAAAATATTAAATAATAGACTAACTTCCTACTTAGAAAAAGAAGATATTATATGTAAAGAGCAAATTGGTTTTAGAAACGGTTGTCGCACTTCAGATCACTTGTTCGAACTAAACACATTAATTCAAAAGTATGTAAGAAACATGTCTAAACCTCTATATGCATGTTTTGTTGATGTTAAAAAAGCATACGACTCTGTTTGGCACACAGGTCTGTTTTACAAATTAAAAAGAGCCGGTGTTGGTTCAAAATTTTATACCATAATAAAATCTATGTATAGAAATACTGAACTTTGTGTAAAAATTGATTCTTGCCGTACAGACTTTTTTAAATCCAACATTGGTGTCAGAGAAGGAGATAATTTGAGCCCTAACCTTTTTAATTTATATATGAATGATTTGCCTACATACTTCAATTCATCATGTGATCCGGTCATACTTCACTCCAAATCATTAAACTGTCTGATGTATGCTGATGATTTAGTTATACTTTCTACCAGTGAAAAGGGGTTACAAAACTGTGTAGATAGTTTGTATAAATTTACAGAAGATTGGTGTTTAGATATCAATTGTGACAAAACAAAAGTAATAGTATTTAACAAAGCTGGAAGACTTAAGAATATAAAAATTTGTTTTAACAATATTCCTATAGAATGTGAACAGAAATATACATATCTTGGAGTCACATTTTGTGCATCAGGCACCTTTTCATACGTAAAAGGAGATCTTTATAAGAAGGGCATGAAAGCTTTATTTAAATTAATAAAATGCTTTAAAGATAAGCCTAGCATTTCTACCTTGATACATTTATATAATCATACTATAAGGCCAATTTTATTATATGGCTCAGAGATCTGGGGTTATTTTTCTTCCAAGAAAGGAGTAGGGGCAATAAGGGCCGTATTTGGCCTGAAAAATAAATTTGGTTGAATTCACAGAATTCTCTCATTGAAATATTCTGTGGGTATGGTTTTCAGTAAACAGTAACAGTTATAAAATATTGATATATGGTCACTGAGTTTTGGAGTCTAGAAGAAGGGACAAATTGAAGATTTTGTCGAAAAATGACAAATTTGACCAATTTTGACTACTTTTTCTGTATAGGAAATATAGAGCACATGCAAGAACCACAAAAATATTTATATGAGAGGTTTAATTCATTTGTACCAATAAGTTGGTAAAATATCTAATTGGTTCTTGAATGTGCTCGATATTTCCGGTCAGGAAAACTGTACAGAAATCTGCCAAATTCGGTTTATTTCTATGCAAATTCTCAAAAGTAACCTTTTCATGACGTCAGAACTGTACCTATTGTGACGTCATTGGTTTTAGCTTTGGTATTTTTTCTGTAAATAGGATCTCAACTTTGAAACGGACATGAAATAAAATCTTGAGCTGCAACTTCGAAATTCACTGGAATCTTGGGCCAAATCACCCCCTTGTCCTTTAGAAATGATGAAGGTTTTCTTCTAAAAGAGACTGATAATTTAATTGTTGAAAAAGTCCATACAAAATTTTGTAAATTCGCACTTGGAGTAAAAACTAAATCGTCCAACTTAGCCTGCAGAGGAGAAGTGGGAAGTCACCCTGTTTTTATGTATATGCTCCTCAATATGGTTAAATATTGGCATTATCTAGAAAATATATCGGATACTAATAACATCCTTTATCATGCTTTTATTGAATCCAAAACCATGGATTTAGATAATAAGTAGTCTTGGATGAATAATATTAAGGATATTCTTTCCTATCTAAAACTTGATGAATAAACCAAGTAAATGGTCTGTAAGTTCAGTCACAAATAAACTTAAAGTCTCTCTAAAAATGCGTTTAGTAAAACTTGGTTGAAAGGACTATTTAATGATAACAAAAGAAATGCTATGGTTGGTAGCAAGTTGAGAACTTATCGCACATTTAAAACTTATTTTAAAACTGAAAAATATTTGGAATATGGTCAAGAAAATGACAGATGCCTTTTCACAAAATTTAGGATAAGTGCACATCATTTAAATATTGAAAAAGGTAGATACACTAATTTAAAAGTTGAAGATAGAAAATGTGAATTATGTGGTA
>MJUU01070745.1:37317-51277 GCA_002080025.1 Modiolus philippinarum
TTTTTTAGTTGAAATGTTAAGGAAAATTGCCATTTTTTAAAAATTATTCAAGTTAAATCCATGAGAATTTTGATTAATTTTGTATATTGCTAGCCCTTGTATTGATCTTTCTAAAACCAAAAAGAAAAATGGGGGTCACGGACCTTATTACGAAATTATTTCACAAAGTAAAAATTTTCGTAGTGCTTTCTTTGTAAAATATTTTTTGAAATTACCTCCCTTGTTTAAATTTTCATTTCAAAGAATTTTACAATACAGATACTATTTTGATTTTTTCTTCAAAAATGAATGGTATGCTAAGAGAAATAGACCCATTGTTTGTGTTTTAAGCCAAATATTGTACAGATTTGTCCAAATTTTAAAATGCTTGTATATTTCTTTAATAAAAAATACCTATCAAAGCATGAAATATGAAAACAAAATGGCGGAATACCACCGATCCACCTTAAGCATACAATAGACATAAATATGGCTTGGACAACATTTATACTAGACAAATCAGAAGGTTTTAAAAAGTAGGTATTGAACGTATTAATGAAAGTATTACAACGTTTGTATGGGCTTTATTAGGAGCACAATCTCAAACACGTGTAGATATATTAAAAATAGGAACAGGATTTGATGCTCAAAAACAAATCTTAGCAAACGTTCAAGATGCTATTAATAGTCCTAACGATTTACCCACTCAGATATGAAATTATCAAAATGTTTTAAAATATGCAAGAAGTAAAGTTGATTATGTTTATGGTATTGGGTTATATATGTCTCCAGTGATATGAGATAACAAATTGGAACAATTGTTGGTTATAATAACAAAATTGTAATCGCAACAGAAAATAAAAAACTAGGCTTTAATGATAATATAAATACCTGTCTAACGCGACTTACGACTGTAAAAATCAGTCCGCACGACTCTGAAATCCTGTACATAGCGACCTTCGATGCTCCACAAAAACCGGATGTTGACATTTTTTTCGTTCCCGTCAGATACGTTTCCTAGCGAGATTTCAATCAGCTGATATCGTTAACATCGAGATTTCATGGTAGGTGAACGAGATTTCGGAATTGGCCAATGAGAATCAATCAGAAAAAAATAGTTTTCATTCCTGAGTGATTAATGTTTACATAATTGCCAAGAAAAATCAAATTCAAAAGATTGCGTTTTAAATTCAAAGTGGAAGCGATAAAACTTTAAGACATTAGAAATTGACAGAAATTTTGGGGTTGGAAAACCCAGATACAGAATTTACGTAAAAGAAAGGCTGTCAGAGGTGTTATATGACTTTGAAAAAAATGCCCCTGAATCGCAAAAACGCACGAGACGCATCACCGGGAATGAAGACAAAAACGATCTTTGTGTGGAATAGTTTAAAGATGCTACGAAGCGACGAATTCAAAAGTATAAAGGTTCAATGCTCAAGGAGCTAGCACTTGCTATTGCTAATGACTTTAAAAACAATTCATTAAGGGAGTTGATGCATCAATCCGGAGGATGGCTTGGACCTGTATATAAAGACCACCTGTCTATAGTGACCTTTTTATCGTTGTCCCTTGAAAGGTCACTATAGACAGGTTTAACTGTAATAAACAAGTTTCTAATTCTTCAGATAAATTAGATGGAACAAAAACAAAAAAATCTCTACCAGAACCAGCTAAAACCTCCTTCCAGTCGACACACCTTTAGAAATACAAAAAAATAATGCGATACAACATGAAGACAACAAAACAGCAATAATAGTTGGAAGTATTGCGGTAGGAGTTATTGCACTTATCATCTATGAGATTTACTAATATATTCCCTCAAAGCGGTATACAATAATCCAACAACACAAATAAGAAACCCTATTAAATTATTACTAAACCAAGAAATAATTTCTCCAGTTGTAGATAACAACCAAGACACAATATCACCGATAAAACTGGGTAACGCAGCTGCTGCTTTTCCTGCAAGCTTAGCTAATAGTTTTCCAAGAATTGATAATTGTTTTTTATATAATCTTTTACATCTGTTTTATTTGTATTTCCACCACCAGAAGGAATAATTGCCTCAACAATAACACCTATAATCATCCCAAAAGCTGTTACAATACTAACTATTGTTATTTCGTGTTCTCTGAATAATGTTTTAATTCTTTCACCTAATGTTTTATCTTCGTTTAATATTTTATGCATTGTCTCTTTGATTCTGTTTACCTGGTTACGTAGTTCATCTTTATTAATATTAATTGCCTCCAGTTTATCTACCTGGTTACGTAATTCATCTTTATTAATATAAATTGCCTCCAGTCTTGCACTTCTCTTAATTTTCAAATCTATTATTCGATTACTTATTTTCTCTTTTTCTTCTTCATTTTCTGTTTGTTCTGTTTAGTCTTTTCCTGTTCTATTTCATTATCTATTTCATGCAGTTTTGCTTTATTAAGTTCATGCTCTTCTTCCATTGTTGTAAAAGCTTTCATTACACCATTTATATCTTTCATATCTATATCTGTTTGTGTTTCTTTATCAAATGATGTTAATATTTCTTTTGGCGATGTTTCCGCATCGCCCGCTGTTTCTGGTGGTTCTTGTGCTTCTTGTTGGGAAGTTATATCTCGTGGAGGAATATCTGTATCTGTATTTTTATTTCGAAGATTTCGTAATCTATTTTCAACATCAGTAATATGTTGATTAGTTATTTTAAAATGGTCAACACCTAAACATTTCTAATGAAATCAACACCTTTTTTTACTCGAAGAGTGCTAAATATATAAAATTTTAATACTCCTGATTCGTAATGTGTTAATGCAACGTTCTCACCAGCTCTATCGCTTACATATAACATAGGTCTTCCATCATAATCTCTTCCTAAAAAGAAATCTCTATGATTTTTATTTAAATCTTATTCTTTATTTATTTTATAAAATCTTTTTACCATTTTTTTGATAGTTTTACTTTTTTGAGTTATTTTATCTTCTGGTGATAAATTTTCTATTTGTTCAGAATTTTTATTATATCCTGGTAAAACTCCATATCATTTTGAAAAGAAGTTTCTGTTTCTTCGTCAACATTATGATTATAATCTTTTAAAGTATCCATTTCAATTCCCCCTTCAGCCATTTTTTAGAACAACATTTAGAAAAGAGCTCGCTTATAGTTTTAAAGCTTCTTCATATTTTGGAGGTGGATCATTTACTATAATATATAGAATTAAGCATTTTCTATTTTTTTTTAAATTTCTTTCATTGCTTGGGCTTTAGCGTCTTCTATTAATTTCTTCCTTTCACTTTCATTTAATCCTGTTTGCTTTGAATGTATACTTTCTTTCAGTTTATTGTACTTATCTAATTCATCTAAAATCAATTTAAATGCATTCTCACTTGTCTGTCCGTCGGTCAAAGCTTTTGATATCAAATCTTTTATACTATTCAACTTGCTCTCCGCCATGGTTTTAATTTTATAATGTTTCCGTGCTTTTGATGTCAGCCTACGTCTAACAAGTTTAACACAAACCCCTAAACCTCCACACACAACAGCAACAATTTGCATTGGTAACAAGATAAGAATTATTATCCCAACACCCGCTAAAATAACACTTGTTGATATTAGACAAGTATCAACACAATCAGTAATATTAATTCCACGCGTATATTTCTTGTATAATGATTTACGAATATCTCTCTCATTAATCAATATCTCTGATATCTTTTGTAATCTATAATTTTGACTACTCGTTCTGCTCGTTAAATCTTCTTTTGGTAATTCAGGGTATAAATCCGGCGCTGTAGGTTGTTTTATTTTTAAGTGTATTTTTTCACATTTCATAATTTATATATTTTTTTAATTATTTTCCCCATAAATTTTATCATTTATAATTTCACTCATTTTTCCAGAATAACTCTTCCTCTGCCTGAACTTCCGGCTATTTTTTTAGGGGGTGCTAAAAACTCTTTTTGTGCCTGAACTTCCGGCCTTTTTTTTAGACCCGACAGTAATATATTGTCCCCCTCCCGGCTTTTTTTGGAGGGTTAAAAAATATAGTACTTTTTGTGTTGTTTTTGAGTTTTTGGGAAAAAAAATTGTCTTTTTTATGTCTTTCAAGTGGTTTTTCTAGGGTTCAAATTTTTTTTTGGGTGGGAGGTGCATTAGACTAGCCCAATACATACACTACTAATGATTCCCCATGGGGTCCAAGGTTAATGTTCCCCACTGACTGCCATCTTGGATGCTATGCGGACATGCTGGACTTATTTTATGTAGGGGGCCAAGTAAGGACCATTGTGATCAAGTATGTTTCCAATTGGCCTTGTACTTTCAGAGGAGAAGATCTTTGAATATGTTTCTTCATAGGGTCCAATGTTAAAATTACGTTCCCCACTCGCCGCCATCTTGAATATGATGTGAAATTACCGAATACATATTCTAAAAGGGGCCACCTAAGGACCATTGTGACTAAGTTTGGTTCCAATTTGCCCAGTATTTTCAGAGGAGATTTTTGCAATATTATACAACTTTCGACAAAGTTCCCCGCTGGCGGCCATCTTGGATGACGTGGGACTTGCGGGACACTTTTTTTAAAGGGGACCACCAAAGGACTATTGTGACCAAGTTTGGCTCCAATTGAAGCAGTGGTTTCTGAAGAAGATCTTTGAATGCTTTCCATAGGGTCCAATGTTAAAACTGCATGTTTGATATGATACGGACTTGCCAGACATTTTTTTAAAGGGGCCACCTAAGGACCATTGTGACCAGTTTGGTTCCAATTGGCCCGGTAGTTTCAGAGAAGATCTTTGAATATAGGGTCCGTTTTTTCGACAAAGATTTAACTGGCGGCCAACTTGGATGACGTGTTGATTTGACGGACACATTTTTATAAGGGGACAACCTGAGGACTATTGTGACCAAGTTTAGTTCCAACTGGCCCAGCAGTTTAAAAGAAGAAGATGTTTGAATGAAAAGTACAACGGACAGACCAAAGACACAGTAATAGCTAAAGCTCGCCATGGCATAGCCAGGTCAGTCGCAGAGTCTAGCAGGCTATGAAGGCAAGATACTATTTTACACTTAATCTAGTAACGATATTTGCATGGTAGGCAAACAATAATTACAGAAGGACACAATATACATTTATATACAAAAATATTAAAATGTGAAATAAGTCAAGATTATTAAAGTATTTTTGCAAAATTTGTAAAAATTTGAACAAAAACACTTTTTTTGCTCTTGATTATGTAAGAAATAATTGTTTTAATAAAGTGATAGCAGAGAATTTCTCTAAAACTTAAAAGAGAAAAGTAATCCAAAGAAGACTTGAACACAGAATTTGAAGGGAAATAACCAATAAACCATAATGCATTGAGGAAAAATCTACACAAGCATTTGGATTTTCTTCAAAATTTCAGAGTATTTAGATCTTAATATGCTGAACATTTTTTTCAATTGACAATCAACCTCTCTGTTACAGTTTTTGAAATAAAAAATAAAAAATGCATAAATTTTGAAAATTTTACGGAACAAGAGGCTCAAGAGCCCGTATCGCTCACCTGGACCATGGCTGACATAGAGAGATGAATGGCATTTCCAATAGGGTCCAAAGTTTAAACTGTGTTCTTTGCTGAGGTCACCTTGGAGAAGATCTTTGAATGAGTTTTTCCCATACAGTCCAAGGTTAAAACTATGTTCTCTGCTTGCAGCCTTCTTAGATGAGGCACGGACCTGTGGGATATCTTTTTTGGACGGGACAATCTAAAGACTATTGTGACTATCCTTGGTTCTAATTGGACTAGTAGTGTCTAACAAGAAGATCTTCGAATGCGTTTTCCATAGGGTCCAATGTTAAAACTATGTTCCCCGCTGGTGGCCATCTTGGATGAGGTACGGACCTGCCGGATAGCCTTTTTGGAAGGGACCATCTAAGGACCATTGTGACTAAGCCTCATTATAATTGGGCTAGTAGTTTTTGAGAAGTAGACTTTTGAATGTTTGTTCCCCATAGGGTCCAAGGTTAAAACTATGTTCCTTAAAACTATGCGGCCATCTTGGATGAGGTAAGAACCTGCCGGATAGCTTTTTTGGAAGGGACCATCTAAGGACCATTGTGACTAAGTTTCATTATAATTGGGCTGGTAGTATCTTTTTAGACGGGATCATCTAAAGACTATTGTGACTATAATGGTTCTAATTGGACTAGTAGTGTCTGACAAGAAGATCTTTGAATGTTTTCCCTATAGGGTCCAAGGTTAAAATTATGTTCTCCGCTGACGGCCATCTTGGATGAGGAATGGATCTGTCCGATACCTTTTTTTTGGAAGAGACCATCTAAGGATCATTGTGACAATGTTTGGTTATAATTTGACTAGTAGTTTCAGGGAAGAAGATCTTCGAATGTGTTTTCTAAAGGCTCAAATGTTAAAACTATGTCCCCGCTGGCGGCCATCTTGGATGAGGTACGGACATGTCGGATACCCTTTTTGGATGGAACCATCTAAGGACCATTATGACTAGGCTTGGTTCAAATTGGACTATTAGTTTCTGAGAAGGAGATCTTTGAATGTCTTTTCCCATAAGTTACAATGTTAAAACTATGTTCCCCGCTGGTGGCCATCTTGGATGAGGTACGGACCTGTCGGATACCTTTTTTGGAAGAGACCATCTAAGGACCATTGTGACTATGTTTGCTTCTAATTGGACAAGTAGTTTCTGAGAAGAAGATCTTCAAATATTTTTTCCATTAGGTCCAGTGTTAAAATTATGATTCCCGCTGGCGGCCATCTCGGTTGAGGTACGGACCTGACGGATACCTTTTTCGAAAAGGACCATCTAAGGACAATTGTGACTAAGTTTGGTAATAATTGGACTGGTAGTTTCTTAGAAGATCTTTGAACGTTTTTTCCATTGGGTCCAATGTTAAAACTGTGTTCCCCACTGGCGGACATCTAGGATGAGGTACAGACCTGCCGGATACCTCTTTTGGAAGGGACCATCTAAGGACATTGTGGCTAACTTTCATTATAATTGGACTGGTTGTTTCTGAGAAGTAGACCTTTGAATGTTTTTCCCATAGGGTTCAAGGTTAAAACTATGTTCCCCGCTGGTGGCCATCTTGGATGAGGTACGGACCTGACGGATACCTTTTTGGAAGGGACCATCTAAGGACCATTGTGCCTAAGTTTGGTTATAATTGGACTGGTAGTTTCTGAGAAGAAGATCTTTAAACATTTTTCCATAGGGCCCAATGTTAAAACTATGTTCCCCGCTGGCGGCCATCTTGGATGAGGTACGAACCTGAAGGATACAATTTTTAAAGGGGACCATCCAAGGATCATTGTAACCAAGTTTGGTTCCAATTGGCTTGGTGGTTTCAGAGGAGAAAATCTTTGAATGAAAAGTTTAAGACAGACTGACGACGGACGGACGGACGGACGACGGACGCCAAGTGATGGCAACAGATCAACCTGGCAGGTGAGCTTAAGATGTGTAACTCTTGTCTTTTTACTTTCCACCCCAGCAGTAATAAACCACCGCTAATTCCCGAGATGAGCACGGGAACAAATATGAGCAAGTGAGCAGCGAAATGAGCACGTTGGCATACCCTTAAACAGCGAATATGTCGCTTTTCCCACCACAGTAGCAGCAGCAATATTCCCGAGATGGGCACGCGAGCAATGAAAATGAACAAATGATCAGCGATATGAGCAAGTGAGCATACCCTTAAACAGAGAATTTGTCGCTTTTCCCACCCCACAGAAGCAGCAGCAGCAATATTCCCGAGTTGAGCTCGTGAGCAGTAAAAATAAACACTGATTTGAAAAAATGAGCAGTGATATGAGCAGGTGTGCATACCCTTAAACAGCAAA
Source organism: Modiolus philippinarum (assembly GCA_002080025.1). Classification (NCBI taxonomy): domain Eukaryota; kingdom Metazoa; phylum Mollusca; class Bivalvia; order Mytilida; family Modiolidae; genus Modiolus; species Modiolus philippinarum. Next base: position 45,153 of record MJUU01070745.1, read on the forward strand.
ATTATCACTTTTCCTAAAACAGCATTAGCAGCAATATTCCCGAGATGAGCACGCAAGCAGTGAAAATGAGCAAGTGAGTAGAGAAATGAGCAGATAAACATCGAAATTAGCATGTGAGCATACTCAGAAAATGCAAAATTACCATTTTCACCACCGCTCCCACTGAGCAGCAGCAATTCATGGTATGAGCACGCGAGCAGTGAAATGAGCACGTGAGCAGTGAAATGAGAAACTGAGCAGCGACATTCTCAATCCGATCGTTTATAAAGCCTTGCTCATTAAAATATATTCATTCGTACTTCTAATCCAGAGAGATGACGACGTCGATAATGTATCATTGCGACATTTGTGTATAAAGAACCAATCGTCACTTCAATCTCGTTCACAACAAGAATTAGAAACACGACATGGAATATACTTCACCAACTGAATCGGAGACAGAGTCCAACGTATCAGAAGAAAGCCATCACTCTAACGAATCTGCATATAGCAACGAAGAAAGTAACGACTCTAATACGCCAGAAGGACCTAAAGACGAAAGCACTGACAATGAAGATGACCAAGAGTCTCCATGGAACCTGATCGTGAATCAAACATTTGACAAACTCGAGAGTAGTAGAGTGGGGCTGTATAGACCACTTTTCCGTAGTGCATTCTTTGTAAAATATTTGATGGCTATTCGGTTTTTCCCTCATTTGACCTTTGAACCATGTCGAGCTGCTGTAGAGATGTTTTTATGGCAGTATACTTTGTGTGTCTTTGACCTTTGGCCTCTACCCATGTCCGTCGCCTTTGGCTTCACCATTCTTCTGTCAAAGATGCCATCATTGGTGAAGCTATTGTCCTGCCCTGTGTAAGATGCTTTCATAGGTATCCCCTTTAACTTAGGTCGCATGCTTACCCTAAAACCAACCCTAACCTTTTCTGTTGTAGTGTTTTTAGATAATCAGTACTGTTATCTTTGTTCACGGCTTACCCTAACCAACCTAACCTTAACCTTTATTTTGACCCTGGTCATTGTGTTTTATATGTCATGTTCTCTGAGCCATAACTTAACCCTTTGTTCTAAGTTTCCACTCTAACCCTAGTCATTTGGTGTTTGTATACATTATGTTGTGTTCTTTAAATCATACTTTACCCCTATTCACTCGTTTCCTTATTTTGTTGACTTTTGCTCATGACTTACTCTAACTATCCTTTCTTGTAATTTTATCTGTACACCTTTTTTATGGTTACTTTTTATGGCTTTTATCGAACGCTATTGTCAAACTATTAGAGCTATCTTCCTTTATCCAACCTCTAACTCTAACCTAGGTTGCTATGACAACTTTTAAATTTTTTGTTTGTTCTTGTTTTGTTTTTTGTTTATGACTTTTCTGTTTTTTCCTCCTTTTTCTTCCGTATTTTGTTTATTTTCTGATTATTTCTTCTGTGTATTAAGCGTATTCTTTTTTAGGAAATGAAATAAACAACATAATATTTACATATATACATTTTATTATCTCCGTCATTAGATAGACATGGGTCGGTGTGCCACATGCTATCTTTACAGTGTTTATTATCCATAAGGTAATGTATATTAATCAGTCATGATGATTCTTTTGTCAAATACTAGTCTATAATCTTTACTTTGATTAATGGATCTGGTCTCTAATGATTTTGAAGTCATCGGTAACGGTCTTCACATCGTGTGTTTAATTAGTGATTATATGTTTTATCGTACAGGGAGTTCATGTAGTTAAGGCTAATTCCTCGCACTTTAGATATGGTGGTATTCTTGTTCTTATCAAGTCTGACCGTTATTGGGTTCTCCAGTCACAAACTCTGTAATTGTGTTATCTGGTACTCCATCCGTAAATCTCCCAAGTAGTCTCCTTATTCGGGTTTCCACTATCCAGGTTGAGATGTATAAACAATAGAATCTGTGTCGGAGTATAAGACTCGCCTGTACAACTTCTCCAAATAACTATACAATTTTAAACGGGCTTGAACTGTTGTATAAGCAGCAATGACGACATAAGCACGCCCGGAGTCTTCCACAAACTCTTCTTTATACTGATATCTAAATTCCACTATCTTATTATTGACAGGATAAACACTAATGACGATAATTTGGTCACTGGTATACATATCGAATACAGGTTCACATACATATTTGATTGGGGGTAAGTTGCTTCTTTGTCCGGGTTTTCCCCAAAAGCTATTTAACACGATTTAGCTAATTATCTCAATTAAGGATTTTTCTTGATGTTATTATAGTTGTATATCTGCATATAAAGCCTTGCTCCTATATAGGAGTATACCCTCCTTTCCATGGTAGTCTCGAATATACTTCAACTTGTTATCTTCGGTGTCACACTCGGGCCATCCACTAGCTTCCTGTTTCATTTTTAGGAAAGTATTGATATTTTCGTTGAAAAGACCACCGGTATTTGAAATGGGGTCATATTGATCTGTCTAAAAATGCCACACTTCATAGATCTGTCGAATTATATATCCTTTTTCCAGCTTTTGTCCATTCGTCCGTCACCCAGGTTCCAGTCAGTGCTCGAAAGTGTGATCCGAAGCGAAGATACCTTAAATGGTAAGTACATTAATAATACATCACTAATTCATATTCATAACTAATTATAATATTCATAACTATCGGGTATTATAATTAAATGATATGCTTTATCTAAATTATGTCCTTTTGTCTTTACAGATCTTTGAATTACCAGATTGTGATTAGAGAATAAAGTGTGATTCGAAAGGGACATCAAGTGATTAAATGGTAAGGTCATAAATTACCCATCAGTAATTATATTCATAAATATTTGTAAACATCGAGATATTCTCAGTAACAATTGATGATTTTTAATATTTTAATTTGTAATTGATTATGATAATTTATATTAGTTTTGATTTCTTGTACCTTTTATATGTATTATTCATTGATTAGTGTCCTGGCTAATGCAGTGAGATTTCACAGGGAAACTTCATTGCTAGCTTGAGCCTTGAAGCTTAATTGTAACAAGCATTGTTGAATAAATTCAAGATGTGAAAAAAAAATATTCATAACTAATCATAATATTCATAACTGATTATTAAGATATAGCTCAATAATGTCCTTTTGTCTTTACAGATACATTCTAACGATTAATCAGATTGTGATTAGAAAACCAAAGTGTGATTCGAAAGAGACCTCAAGTGATTGAATGGTAAGTACAATAGTTACCCATCAGTAACTTCGGTATTTAGTTATTTGTTAACTCCTTAATTGATTATAATATTCATAACTAATCATAATATTCATAACTAATTATAATGTTCATAACTAATTATTATAACTAAATCACATCCTTTTATCTTTACAGATTTATACCTGTGAATATTGCCAACTATCGTTTCCCAAGAGGAGTAAGCTCTTAGCCCATTACAGACAATTCAAGCAGCATCTTTACCTGCGGAATATGTAAGAAGACATTTTCTAGAAAAGATAATCGAGACCGTCATGAAAAGAAACATACTGACGATATTTACTTCCCCTGCAATGAGTATGGGTTATTATATATGAACCAAAATAGTCTGTATGAACACCAGAATGAAAAACACCAGACAGGGGCTGGATTACCTCGTCAACCTATTGATCTTAGTCAACCCAATCAACATAACATCATTGAAAAAAGTACCAGAATCCCTCATGCAAAGCTCTGTCCTTAGCTGATTTTGGCTTTACATTTGGATCATCTCTATCAGTTTTTAAATATATTCAGTTTATGGTCTTCCAGTGGAAATGTCTACTGTAAAATATGTAAAAATTACTATCAATCGGGACATCAGTGTTACATGTTACCCGTGAATAACAGCAATTAACAAAAAAAACAGATTTTTATTTTATGCCTTCAAGTGATAAAATTCAGTGTGATGAAGGATTTTCAGCTGACGACAATGGTAGGTGCACTCATTGTAAAACATCAACGGGTGGAGAGTTACAAACCTAATTTATGTATTGTTCATAAAGTATCTTCACTGTGCATGAATCAAAGCGTGGATAAAAAAGTATGTGTCAAATGTGTGGAAGAATTAATATTCGCCGGACCCAAAACACAACTGAAGACTTTTGTAAATGGTTGTTTGCCAGAATCAATAGTGGAGCTACTGTTATAGCACATAACTTTAAAGGGTATGATTCGTTACCCATGCTAGGATATTTGTATAAGCACGGAATAAAACCAATGATCATAGCCAATGGAACAAAGAACATGAAGGAATTCCGTGGACAGCGATGTTGTTCTGACACGAAAAGTTTGATCCTAAATTTCACGTTATTCTGGGGCAATATGTTATCAACAAACTCGACCAGTTGGCCTGAAAACTACCTTTATGATTTAGGAGCATTTTTGTGTTGATATAAAGGTGATTTTCATTTCGTTTTGGTTCGATAATTTAAATATTTTCATCGATATTCAGTCCTTCCCGCCGTGCACGAGCGCCGGTTCAGGTAAACAATGGGTGAAAAATCAGACATTTCTCAATGCAAAGATTTCATATCAACAGTGAAGTTGAGGTCCTGAAAGAGAAACAAATAGAAATACAAAACCCCATGGGTGTCATTGAAAATCAGGCCGAGTTTATGAACTCTGAGCATCAAGAAATACACAACAAACACCTCTCTGATATTGAAGCGAAAATACGAGAGGAGTCAACAGAGAGATTAAAACTTGACTTGTGGGGAAGGAAGTTGAATGTTATTATGAGAGGGATAAAGGGGGCTGCCGTAACCAGAGAATGGCCTCAAGTTACTGATGCTCTGGTGAGACAGTTTCTAATTGACACATTAAAGGGTAAGATCTCTACCTTTCACTGCCGTTCACCGCTTATCCTAGGGTGATCCAACAGTTTATTATTGTTTATCTTTGCATGATTTCTATTTTCAATTACTTATTTGTTGTTTGCCAGTTTATTTTGTTGCGTAAAGGTGGACTACAGATTGACATTCCTTATGGGATGTGTATTGCTTTTTGTAAATAAAAGGGTGTTTTCGTCGATTTCTGCGTTGTAGTTGATAAACAACAATGCCGACGAGTAGTAGACCGCGCGGATAGTATCAGACTACAGGACAGGGTGGTTTTAAAAGGAACATATTAAGCACACGAACGATTATTAACCTTTTTTTTAGACATATGTTATGGAAACGCTTATAGCAGTTGGTGTTAAGACTTTTGGGATAAAGACCTAAATAAACTACTGAAGGCTAGACAAAAAGTTAATACCCCGTGTACTGAAGGCTAGACAAGAAGTTAATTCCCCTGTACTGAAGCCTAGAGAAGAAGTTAATATCCCGTGTACTGAAGGCTAGACAAGAAGTTAATACCCCGTGTATTGAAGGCTAGACAAGATGTTAATACCCCGTGTACTGAATGCTAGACAAGATGTTAATACCCCGTGTACTGAAGGCTAGACAAGAAGTTAATACCCGGTGTACTGAAGGCTAGACAAGAAGTCAATACCCCGTGTACTGAAGGCTAGACAAGGAGTCAATACCCCGTGTACTGAAGGCTAGACAAGATGTTAATACCCCGTGTACTAAAGGCTAGACAAGAAGTACCCCGTGTACTGAAGGCTAGACAAGAAGTTAATACCCCGTGTTCTGAAGGCTAGACAAAAAGTCAATACCCCGTGTACTGAAGGCTAGACAAGAAGTTAATACCCCGTGTACTGAAAGCTAGACAAGAAGTTAATACCCCGTATACTGAAGGCTAGACAAGAAGTTAATACCCCGTGTACTGAAAGCTAGACAAGAAGTTAATACCCCGTGTACTGAAGGCAAGACAAGAAGTTAATACCCAATGTACTGAAGGCTAGACAGGAAGTTAATACCCGGTGTACTGAAGGCTAGACAAGAAGTTAATACCCCGTGTACTGATGGCTAGACAAGAAGTTTATACTCCGTGTACTGAAGGCTAGACAAGATGTTAATACCCCGTGTACTGAAGGCTAGACAAGAAGTTAATACCCCGTGTACTGAAGGCTAGACAAGATGTTAATACCCCGTGTACTGAAAGCTAGACAAGAAGTTAATACCCCGTGTACAGAAGGCTAGACAAGAAGTTAATACCCCGTGTACTGAAGGCTAGACAAGA
>MJUU01070745.1:62919-85565 GCA_002080025.1 Modiolus philippinarum
AAACACAACAAGGGTATATGAAAGGTAGATATATAGGGTAATGCACCAGGCTAGTGTATGACTCAATTAAGAAAACCGAAGAAGAAAATATTCCAGGACTTTTGGATTTTGAAAAAGCTTTTGACACTCTTGAATGGTCTTTCATTGAAAAGGCGCCACACTTTTATTGATTTGGTCCCAACTTATTTCATTGGATTAAAGTTTTGTATAAAGTTGTATCATGAATAATGGACATTGCTCATTTTTTTCAGTAACAAGAGGGGTGTTCGACAAGGAGTTCCTTTATTTCTTTATTTATTTATACTTGCTCTAGAATTAATGAGTGCTGCATTGAAATATGCTCCAAGTATAAATGGTATTAAAATTGATAATTCTGAATATCTCTTTAGTCAATATGCAGATGATTCTTCACTGTTTTTGGATGATGATGAGGAATCTCTTAAAAATTCTTTGTATAGTTTGGAAAGATTTGCATAATGCGCTGGCCTTATAGCAATTTCGACAAAACTGAAGCCTTTTGGAATGGGTCAAAGGTTCGTCTTAAAGAAAAAAAAATACCTGATAGGAATCTTAATTGGAATTGGTCTGGGAAATTCAAGTTGTTAGGTATTGATTTTGACCTTTTTTCAGAGAATAAACCCTTATAAATTAAACAAAGAAAGTAGAAAAAATACAGGCATTATTAAATAAACGAATTAATAGAGATCTAACGCTCATTGGTAAAATTACAGTTATAAAATCTCTAGCTTCACCAATACCGATCCAGTCTTTTACAGTGTTACCGAACCCACCACCTTGTATACTGAAGGAACTAGAAAGTGTTTTGTTTTCATTTGTCTGGGATACAAATGTAAATGTAAATGGTATTATTTCAAGAAGTCTAATATTGTTGATTCTCTTATGCATGTTTCATAAATATCATGGATTTTTTTCCATGGCAATATACACTAAAATTGTTTTTTGGAAATCTTTTTGGTTAGTAGGATATTACCTAATATATATATAAAAATCTGTTTACATTATAGGTTAATCATGAGATTGCAGGTGTGGAAAGGGACCTTTTTGTTAATTTCTTTTGCTTTAAATCATATGACTCAATGTTTAAACCTTTAATTTTGTACAAATAGGTTTTTTGGAAAAATAAAGAATTACAAAAACGAACATGTTCATCGAAGTACCCCGATGTCGTATTCGGATGATAAATTCTTTCAACTTCTTACACGTGGCTCTAGCAGAACCACCAAAGATGTTTGGATTGACGGAACTGAAGAAAGCATATTTCCCACACTTCTTCAACACTAATGCCAATCAAACCACCATACTTGAGCATCTATCGGATGTGAGATTTTATCAGCCCGATAGAACGAAACCTAAAGACAGAGACGCCTTCTACCAATGGTACGAGACCATTTACCAACAACCATTCCATTTTCAAAACAAACTATTGAGTTACTGCAGATCTGATGTTGATATTTTGAGAAGAGCCTGTCTTAAATTCCTTGAATTGTTTCTAGACATGTCATCTACTGGCGGACAGAGAGAAATCGATCCACTCCAACAATGTATTACAATAGCGTCTGTCTGTAATTTCTTCAGCCTGATACCATCGGTATTATTCCTGCACATGGATACCGCCCCTTTGAGAAACATTCATTGAAAGCCATGCAGTTGATCAAATACCTATCGGAAAAGGAAGGAGTCCGCAGAAAATGGAGGTGAAAAAGAAATTGGACCCTACAAAGTGGATGGATACTACGAGACCGAAAACAGAAAATATGTGTTAGAGTTCAATGGAAAGATCTGGCATGGATGTTTACACTGTTATAGTGCCACCACCGTAAATATAGTAAACGGCATGACCATGAGCAACCTACATCAACGTTCTATGGAAAAGAAACGGTATTTGGAATCCCAAGGTTATATCTATATAGGTAAATGGGAATGCGACTTTGATAAAGAGGTTCAAGACAATGATGGATTAAGACACTTTCTTCAACAATCTAAGATGATCACTCCTTTGGAACCAAGAGATGCTTTTTATGGTGGAAGAACGGAAGCCTTTAGGCTGTACAAAGATACGTCGAATGGTGGATCCATTGATTATAACGATGTGACGTCGTTATATCCTTACATTAATTAAACCGGTAAAAACCCTATTGGACATCCACACATTATCACCAAAAACTTCACTGATATTCAACACTACAAAAGATTGATCAAATGCCAAGAGATCCCACCCAGAGGACTCTACATTCCAGTACTACCAGTGAAGATCAACAACAAGTTATTACTTACGTGATGTAAAACCTATGCTGTAACCATTCAACAAACACTGTGTGGACATACCAATGATCAGCGAGCACTGACTGGAACCTGGGTGACGGACGAAGTGAAAAAAGCTTTGGAAAAGGATATATAATTTGACAGATCTATGAAGTGTGGCACTTTGAGACAGATCAATATGACCCCATTTCAAAGACCGGTGGTCTTTTCACCGAATAAATCAACACTTTCCTAAAAAGGAAACACGAAGCTAGTGGATGGCCCGAGTGGTGTGACACCGAAGATTACAAGTTGAAGTAAATTCGAAACTACCATGAGGGTATACTCCTAAACTACAATAACATCAAGAAAAATCCTGAATTGAGATCATTAGCTAAACTCGTGTTAAATAGCTTTTGGGGAAAACTCGGACAAAGAAGCAACGTACCCCAAATCAAATATGTATGTGAACCTGTGGAGTATTTCGATATGTTTACCACTGAGCAAATTATCGTCATGAGTGTTTATCTTGTCAATAATGGGATGGTGGAATAACTAAATACCGAAGTAACTGTGAATTTAATTTCTGCATATGCACATTTCGACAACTTATATCTCTATATCTCTCCAGCGCAGATAAAATCTAAACATTTGGAAGACCATAAACTCAGAGATGTTTAAAAACTGATAGAGAACAAATAACCAATATGATCTAAATGTAAAGCCAAAATCAGCTAAGGACAGAGCTTTGCATGAAGGAGATACGCCTTAGTTTTCAACAAAATTTACAAAAATTTTGATATTGTAAGGTTAATTTAGATACCAGTATAAAGTAGAGTTTGTGGAAGACTCCAGGCGTACTAATGTCGTCATTGCTGCTTATACAACAGCTCAATACCTTTAAAATTGTATAGTTATTTGGAGAAGTTGGACAGGCGAGCCTTTTACGCCGATACAGATTCTATTGTTTATACATCTCAACCTGGAGAGTGGATACCCGAATTAGGAGACTACCTAGGAGATCTTACGGATGGAGTACCAGATAACACAATTACAGAGTTTGTGACTGGAGCACCCAAAAACTATGCTTACAAATTAGTCAGACCTGATAAGAACAAGAATACCGCCATATCTAAAGTGCGAGGAATCAGCCTTAACTACATGAACTCCCTGACCATCAACTTTGATACGATAAAACATATAGTCACTAATGAAAGATACGATGTGAAGACCGTTACCGATGACTTAATTAGAGACCAGAAAAGACTACTATCCATTTATCAAAGTACAGATTAAAGACTAGTATTTGACAAAAGAATCATCATGAGTGATTATTGTACATCACCTTATGGATATTAAATACTGTAAAGATAGTATGTGGCACTCCAACCCATGTCTATCTAATGACGGAGATAATAAAATGTATATATGTAAATATTTTGTTGTTTATTTCATTCCCTAAAAAATTATACACTTAATACATAGAAGAAATAATCAGAAAATAAAAAAAAAATACAGAAGAAAAAGAAGGAAAAACAGAAAATTAAACATAAACAAAAAACAAAACAAGAACAAACAAAAAATTAAAAAAGTTGTCATAGCAACTTAGGTTAGGGTTAGAGGTTGGATACTGAAAGTTAGCTCTAATAGTTTGACAAAAGCGTTGGATAAAGGCAGAAGTAACCATAAAAAAGGGGTACAGAAAAAATTACAAGAAAGGATAGTTAGAGTTAGTCATGAGAAAACGTCAACAAAATAAGGAAACGAGTGAATAGGGGTAAAGTATGATTTAAAGAACACAACATAATGCATACAAACACCAAATGACTAGGGTTAGAGTGGAAACTTAGAACAAAGGGTTACGTTATGGCTCAGAGAACATGACATATCAAACACAATGACCAGGGTCAAAATAAAGGTTAAGGTAAGGTTGGTTAGGGTAAGCCGTGAACAAAGACAACAGTACTGATTATCTAAAAACAATACAACAGAAAAGGTTGGGGTTTGTTTAAGGGTAAGCATGCGACCTAAAATAAAGGTATACCTATGAAAGCATCTTAGACAGGACAGGACAATAGCTTCACCAATGAAGCCATCTTAAACAGAAGAATGGTGAAGCCAAAGGCGAGGGACATGGGTAGAGGCCAAAGGTCAAAGACACACAAAAATATACTGGCATAAAAACATCTCTACAGCAGCTTGACATGGGTCAAAGGTCAAATGAGGGAATGAGGGAAAAACGAATAGCCATAAAATATTTTACAAAGAATGCACTACGGAAAAGTGGTCTATACAGCCCCACTCTACTACTCTAAAGTCAGAATACACCAAGAAAGTATTTTTGTTGTTATTACATAATTGCAAACTTGGGTTAATTCCTCAAGTTACTTCTGTTAATGAGGTAGAGATATCACCAGAAGTCCTTTTGACTTCTGACATCATAATATTTAAGGGAATACGATATGGTTCCTAAGGACAGATAATAACGCCACCGAATGTGGAATGTAGTTTGCGACGTCACGGATTAGAGCCCGACCCTTTCGCTTGAAAGAATCACTCAATTTCGCTCAATTTCCGCTGAAGTCATAAATAACCATAACAAACCAGCCCCCTTTGCAAATCAAATGTTCCTGTCCTACAGTTTGGAGTTTGATACTCCCGGGGGGATAACTCACTTACATTTTGTACGGGGACGAAAATTGTACCCGAATTAATACTGTCCTAATGTATGACACCCATAAAAATACTAATGTTCAGTGTAAATTTATGGTAAAATTAGAAGAGAAAGGGACATTTCTTATTTATATAGCATATTAAATTTGTTAATTTCTAATAAAACTGATTTTTTTCTAATACAATGTATAAATCGTCTCGCAATATCTATACGAAATTGAAAAGACAACCCAAATAAATACCAGATGTGCTGAAAATAGACCCAAATAAATACGAAAGGGGAAAAATGAGCATCAAATAAATACTAGAATTTGGAAAATATGCACCCAAATTTGATGCACGTCCCCATATACCAATATATAGGAAGTTAACCCCCACCCCCCNCCCCACACCCCCGTGGATACTTAGCGGAATTAACAAATCGTTGGTTTTACAGACTTTAATCTTAGAGGGAAGAAACAAAACATAAATACGTTATTTTACACATATTCTTATAAAGAATTTTCCTTGTACATTTGTTCGATGAAACAAAAGGAAAGTAACTTGTGCAGAGGTATCAGATTTACAGACTGCGTATCAGGAATCTAATATCTGCTATATGCAGGAATGTAACACTGTCCGATTGGTTATATGGTGAAAGCAGCTATTACCTCAATGTGTTATGGAGAGTAAAGTTTGTTAAACATTACAAGGGTAAAGCGTTTGGTGAGAAAATTTCAATAACTTTTGTCGATATATTACCATTGGTGGATTCAGAGGTGGAGTGGGGTTTGAACCCCCTTTTTGGACAATCGTGTATTTTTAATGAATATAATGTTTTACTTAGAAATTTCCCGAAAATATCTTGGACCCTCCCCCTTTCAAATTGTGCCTGATGTTGTATCATGCATATTTACTCCTCGGAAGTATGAATTTAAGTTTGTCACACTTTTTCTGGCCTACTGACTTCTGTGCACTTGACAATGAAATGACATCACAACAGATATGACCTCAACGAATAACATTTAATCTTTGAAATAAAATGTAACCTGCAAAATCTGTAACAGTATGAAACCGCTTTGTATTTGATAATCGGCCGATTAATACGATCATCGATGTTTGCTTACATGCAGAGAAGTAAAACAGTGATGTTAAGATTTTTGATATTTAATGTCATTTAAAGCAGAATCATTGATTTGGATATAAAATGAAGATTATAAGTCACATAATGAAATCAAGATATTACTTTCTTATATCATGTACATTTCGGAGGACTTTGAATCAAATTTATACTGAAAATCCTGCAAAAACTCACATCATGAACTTCGATCACTTATTCCACAGAACTTGGTATTTAACAAAGTACTATTTAAATGCATCTATTACCTTTCTTTTGATACATACAGCAGCAGTATACAAATTTTGGTTGTTTTTTGTGTGATTTGACTTTACTCAACACTAAATGTGAAAAGTAGGATACGAACTTCGGCCGATTCATTTTATTGAATGATACGATACTCAACAGATATCAGCTACGATCAACGGCTGTGTTGTGATAAATCTAAGAGGACAAAACTGTATTTCAAAAGGTTATCTAAATATAAAAAAGGTTACTTTACAAAAATATAATATTGATGATTTGTGATAGTAAAAAAAACTTGCCTTGGGAGCATCTTTATCTTACATTCAATTGAAACTGATTAAATCCATACGGGTGTTACATGACTAGACCTAAAGAAGCCTTGGACTAATCCAAAGCAGACAGCAGCTCAACTGTGAACGACAAAAGTTCCTTTACTGAATTATTTCTGGGGGCGTAGAAGTAATACTTTTTTATGAGAATAAATGTGCTTTAGAGTACAGACAGGGATGGTGAACTGCATGATATATAACAAAGCGGTATATACAGTTTCATGTTGTAAACTTTTTAGAGATGTACAGCTGACATTTGTTGGATTGGATGAGCTTTGTGGGATTGGATGAGCTGTTGGAATTAAACTTACGGTTTCGAACTTTGTTTAGTATATACAATTTGAATTTTGGCTGAATAATGAGCATTCATCATCTTTTCATGAAACGACTTTCGATTTTCATCATGTGACGTGACCTCGCTACAAAATTGTATATTCAAAAAAATACACAAGGCACAAAGATCCATATTCCACAAATATGTATTGTTCCACTGCTGCTAAATGATTATTTTTAATTTGTTAATTTGTTAAATGTTATGAACCAAGTTTGGGTCATAACATGCGAAGAAAAATTATGATCAACATCTTTCCATGTAATTTGGAACGGGCAAGCCAAAGAGAATGTTTTTGTTGATGCTAAGATATGATAGTAAAATACCGTAAGATTAAATGATGTTGTCATAACAAAAATCAAAGTCGTGTTACATAGCAAAGTAAGTAAGAACCGAACTATCAGTCTAAAAAGGAATCATCAAAAGGCAATGAAAACAGTGGAAACACAAAGATACAAAAACATCACACAAGTATACGGCACATAAACAAAAAATGGAGACATACATACAGATGAACAGCACGGACCGAATTTAAAAAACCATGGGCAAGATCGGATCCACCAGTAGAATAAGCATCTCCTGCTAATTATAGGGCACTCAATGTGTTGAAGATGTCAAATCCGGTAGAGAAGTCAAATGAGTAGAGGAAACAACATTCTTTAGTTCTTAAAGGGAAAGATTTTACACAAGCTATATCAACATTTAAAACGTTTTCCCCTTAGAACTGGAATTGGACCCCATTTCAAGGGAATTGGACCCTAACTTTGCCACAATAGTCCTTTGGTGGCCGTGCAAATAGGTGTTTTCATATTCGCCTTATATCTTATTTGGGTACAAACGGGGAACATAGATAAACATTGGACTCATGGAAAAGTACATTCAAAGATCTTCTCTGAAACTGTAATCCTTGGCCATAGCAGTGTTTTGGTGGTCCCAGCAAAACAAAATATTTTAATGCAGCCCTATGTAAAGATGGTGCCAGCGAGGTAACAAAGTTTAGCATTTGACCCATTGAGATAACACTTTCAATGATTTTTTTTTATATTAGACTAGAGTAATGTGGCCTAGTAGGCCATGGATCACCCGCCCCACCTCGACCTCTCCCTGAATTTTCTAAAGAACCTGAAAAAACGGAACTATTGGAAAAAAAATAAAAAGTGCACATCTAAAATATGTTATTTAGCTCCTGCATAAATAATCAAATTCCAATCAGTGGTTTAAGAGACGCAGTGGATACCAGCTTTTGGCACTGCGCTAAAATGACAACGTGTAAGACATGATAAAAATCTGAAAAAAAAACAGAATTATTGGAAAACAAAATACAAAGTGTAAATCTATACCATGTAACTAAGGTCTTGCACAAGTTTCATGAAATTCTGACTAGTGGTTAAGGGGCAGTACGGGAAACCCATTGGTCACCATATGGTTTGCATTGAGCTACAATGACAAAGTCCAAAACATGTCAAAAATCTGAAAAAAGGTATTTATTGGAAAACAAAACGTATATAGTTTACATCTACAATATGTGATGAAGCACTTGCATACGTTAAAAGAAATTTAAATCATTGGTTTAGGAGGAAAAGAGGATACCGCATTTTTGAAGACGGACAGACATGAGGACATCATGAACACTATGTACCTTCCACAAATCAGGGCTACAAAAAGGTGTTTTTAGGCGTGCACATATTCAAAAATGGCCACCAGCAGGGAACATAGTCTAACATTGGGCTTATGGAAACACTTTCAACTATCTTCTCCCCTAAATTTTCTTGGTCATTTGGGCTCAAAATTGATCACAAGTCTTTGGATTGTCCACTGTAAGAAGGGCTGCTATTGATCCAATGCTTGAAAATGTGAAGAGATCTTCTGTTGTAGATGAGAAACTTCTACATTTGTATTTAATGTTTATAAAAATACCAAATATTCAGTACATGAGGTACTGTTTGATCATTGACAGATGAAAACAATTGAATATTGGATCGTCTTGGAGCGAAGGGAGCGATACAGGCTCTCTGAGCCTCTTGTTTAGATTTCCCATTGTTTTGCCTTTATCTGCACTGATGATTCATAAGTAGGACGGGATACAATCATATATATATATGTTTTATTTCAATGCCGGTAAGTAACCGAATGAGAGTTCAATGATTAAAACGATTACAGGAAAGCGCACACATCAAACAAAAAAAGTAAATGACATGGAAGGACTGAAAAATGGCAAGGGTGGACTAAAGCATTTGCATCTTATTTGTTGAAAGTATTTAGGCAAAAATGAGAAAAAAATCCGAGCTTCAGGTGCAATAAGATGGTCATGTGAAGAGAATGTGTGAATTGATTTTTGAAGTTTTAGTCTTTTTTCCTTTTTTCCTTTTCATATTCAAACGTCTTTACCATGTATTTCTTGTATAAACATAAACATAAAACAACAATTATTGACTTTAATTTTGTATGTTCCTTTCTTTTCAAATATAGAATTTGTTTCGTAATGAATAATATGTATGGGAACGGACTACATAACTTTGAAAAATTTGTGCCCAATACCTTTTGTTATATTAGATCATAAAATTATTATAAAATTTACTAACAACATATCCTTACAGTGCAGTAGAATGGAATAAAAAAGATAACAGGAAACACCTACAATGGCCGAAAAACATAGCCACATGCCAGAAAGTAAATAGGAACTGCACAAGAAAAAAACCCACAATAAAAATACAAAAGACAAACATAAACAACGATAGGAACTCGCAACAGCCGGACTTGGTACCGGCACTAGCAAAAGCCAGCGGTAGGGTTAAACCGGTTTATGGGTACCCAAACCTCCCCTTTCTCTGTCCGGTTTCCCTATCGTAGAATAAACATACGAATAAAACCCATACAGGTAGACTACTAACTCCATGACCACAATCTAGAAAAGAAAAATGGGGGGACAAAACGTAATTTTGAAAGATGGGTCAAAGAGTGCTCGCAGCTAAACTGACGGCTAGCTCAAGGAGCCTAGTCTGCTGGTAAAACACTGTCGCACTACGGAAGGAAAATCAAATTCAAAACTCCCAATGGGTTTGGTAAAGAATCGTCATGTATTTCAGTAGACATCGGCAGTATCAGTGAGAGGCCAGTATGTGTGTAAAATCCTCAGGTCACTGGATCCCAAAGCTAATTTAACGGACACGTGCAGAATATCCTGTCGATATCCCCTATTGCGTAAAGAATGTAAGTTACGTCCAAGTTTTTCTGGATTTTTAATCAGTTTCTGGCATTTTTTAACAACATTTCCGTAAAATCGAGGATGGGAAATGCCCTTAGAAATAAGCTGTTTGCGAGTGACATTATATTTAGAAGTCAGATGTTCATATCTTCGATAAAACTTTTTAAATGTATTTAACAATTTATGAAATCTTGCTGCAAAAGTTTTGAAGTAATAGTAAGGTTACGTTCATTGAAGTCGTCAAGAGTAGAACAAACGCGTGCGAATCGTACCAGTTGAGAAATATAAACTCCGTAGGATGGGGGTAGAGGAACGTCGCCGTCGAGAAAAGGGAAATTAGTAATACTGAAATCAAAATCATCCCTTTTATCGTAAATTTTAGTTTTTATTTTACCAGAGTCAACGATGATAGTTAGATCCAGAAAAGGGCAATTCTTAGAATCATTATTAGCTTTATTAAGTTTCAGTTGTTGTGGGTAAATGATGTCGACATAATCTAAAAATTGGCGATTGTCAATAGTAAGGATATCGTCAATATACCTGCTGTCATCGTTGAAAATTGAAATAAGTTGATCACTGTTTTATAGAAATATGAATTAAAATTGCGACAGAGTTGTAAATGAATAAATGAGCTATAAATTGCTCGGCAACCCGCTAGAATCAGTTCATAAGGGAATTTACAAAATTACCGAACAGAATTTTCAGGAGGCGAAATTCAAAGGGCAAAAGGACTAATTATTTGCAAAATCAGCAGGAAAAAATTGTAAATCCTTGTGGTCCTGACTTAGCACAGGCATTAGAAGTTGTAGGTTTTATGGAGCGCCAAACCATTAGTGTCATGTGTAGTTGCTATTGAAAGGTCGTATACATTGAAAAGAAATGTTCATCCCAGTACGTGAAAAAAGAATCTCGAATCACAGTCCGACTGAGACTTCAAACTTCTCGACTCGACAAGGGACTGGTATCATTTAAAGAACTGTTTTAATAAGTAAATAAAATCTTTTAAGTATAAGGTGCATTACTTGATCCTTTAAACAAGATAACTTCGAAGTATAGTTTTAATATGACTTGCAATTAAGAAGCAGTTGACTATTCTTGGCTTCTTGAATCTCTGAAATCATTGATTGTCAAACTTTATAAATGAAAAGTCCAAAGGTTTGCAGAATTCGGTACAAACTCTGAAAAAAAAGAATTTTTACGTAGGGTCAGAGATTACCTCCGGACAGAAATCTCCATATAGACGTAATTTTTTTAACATTTGATGAATCCATCTTAAAAATCAGCTGCACAGGCTTATATGGTACTTGCTATCCTGACATAATTGTAATCAGGTATTCTGAAGATGGTCGGAGGAGGGTCGAGATTACCACAGGCAAAAATGTCTGCCACAGATTGATGGCCGGACACACAGTGGGACAAACGCACAGTCGCACAAACTGAAACCAATGTACCCTAAACTTTTGCTACAGCTGTTGACTGTATCGTCACTTATATAAATCCTGCTGTTGATCGTTTCATGTATCGGTCGGAGATCGTATCCTATTTTCTTCTTGTCGTGTTAAGTCAAGAACACCTGACATTTGAATAATACTTTATACATAAAAATAAAGGTAAAAGGTCCATCTTTAGCGCTGATGTTGAATAATAACTAGTTAAGTACGAAGTTGTATGGAATAAGGAATTGAAATTCAAGATCTGAGAATTTGGCGTGATTTAAAGTCTGCCAAAATGTACATGTTATTAGAAAGCAATTTATTGTTTTCATCAAGTGACTTATCATCATCGTTTTTACATCCAAATAAATTCATGGTTCTGCTCAGAATGGTGAAAAATACTAAAAATCTTGATACCACTGTTCTACATCCCTGCACGTAAACAAACATCGATGATCGTATCAATCAGCCGATGATCAAAATGATATAACCCGGTTGTACGGTGTGAAATTGATATTTTATCTTCTTGTTATATCGAAATTTTGACGGAGTTATAACTTGCAAATCCTGCAAGAAAAAAAACAGTAAATTACACAGTGGGCATTTTTTAAAAGTTTGCATCTCAAAACAACACACTGAAAACGTTAATATACATTTTCACATTCTGTCTCGTGCAAACTTGCACACTTTGACCGTGTTTACATTTGAATCGACCTTTAAAGGATAGCTTAAAAATGCAAGATCGATCTCGATCGATCATTTTGTGTTCGTTGTTATAAAAATATACGAAAATGCAAATACAGATAGATAAATCTGGAAGTGGTTGACAGAATGCCCTTTATGTCCCGACATATTAATTTTGAAAATGATCAAATTTCTTTTAGACGTTTTCTGTTAAAGTTCGGCAACACGTAGATAATCCGAAAGTTCGCTTATCAAAAGAGTTTCCTCTCAGTCAAAAGCTTCTCCTCTTTTATTTTCCACAGTTGTAAAAAAATGTTTGGATGACTCAGTTTCATAATTTGTTTGAAAAAATCCCATGGCTACCACCCTATTTTTCAGAGTTGCATGCCACATTCAGTCCTTTGAGTTGTTATTACTCCCCCTTGGGCCGTTGTCTCTTTGACACATTCCCCGTCTCCCTTCTTTTCCCTCTCTAATTAGCGACATACTCATTCTGGCTTTACATTAGGATTACCGGGTGAGACATACTTTATACACTTAACAAGTTCACATTAAACAAACATACATGCAGTAGCAAACTATTGTATTTTGACGAGGTTATTGACTTTTGGCAAAAGCTACAAAATCCCCATCCACAACAAACAGGTTGTTTACTCCGTTAAAAGGACACGTGAATTTGATTTGTACATAAATCATTTCAGTTTGATGTCCATCTCTGTGCAAATATTTAAAATGGTAATAAATTTGTCATAATAAAACTTTTTTAATCGTATCGTAGGAGTGCAACAACCTTATTTTTTTACTTTAAAGTTTTATCATATTTTAAATACCAACATACCATGTTTCTATGATCAACTTAAATATAGGATTTATATATAGAACACATTAAAGGGAAGGATGGTATTATTTCAAGTATGCATTTTGTGAATTCTTGCATCAATGAATTAAATAACGCCTTCAACGAAATGAATGAAGTTCGGGTCTACCACCGTATCATTCGTCCGGAAACACTTCCTTATAAGGGAGAATGAATGAATGAGCATTAAAATTAGTAAAGACCGCCTCCTTGATAACGACATTCCTATTAACTTCAAACAATAGGGGGGTATATAAACTGCAGTAATTGCATTAAGATCATTGATCAAACATTTCCCGTACTCTCAAGATAAACGAGAAAATGAACATCTGTTATATCTTCCTAACGGTGAGTTAAATAAGTTTTAAAATTATTATAAAACATTAGTGTTGAATTATATCTACAAAAAGATGATATTTTATCAAATACGTTTTTCACTAATTACTTGAATGCTGTTATTATAGAAATCGGTATATACTTGATAAACAATAATTAATACAACTAAAGTTTAACTTTCTCTAAAATAACTAAATATATTAATAACTTATATATATCAATAACTGTTTTTTCAGATATTTTGTGGAGTTATTGGGGTACCTGTGAAATTAGACCATGAAACGTATCCAACTGAATGTAAGTTTTCACAAATAATGATTTAATTTCTCAAAATTAATAGTAAAATACTTATTATCTGATCGATTTGTCTGAACAAAACACCATATGCAAAGTAAATGTCGAATGACCTCATAACAAATGAAATTCGTATAATTGGTTCATAGGAAATCGTCATTACAACATAATAAAATAACTATTTGAAAATTATTCGTTTATAGTTTATTGTCCTAATTAATAAATTATTGTAATTTTCTTTTCATTTTTCTAGGGTGTGACGGAAAGCCAGCAGATATATTTTTCCTCCTGGACTCGTCATCAAGTATATGGATTGTGGACTATAAAAAGCAATTGAAATTCATCAGCGATGTCATTGATGTGTTTCACATTTCTCCGAATCACACTAGAATTGCCGTAGCTGCATTTTCTAACCGTTACCAACCATTTATCAATTTCGATAGCTACACAGAGAAACCACAGTTACAGGAAGCTGTACATAAAGTGCCACATCTTCTTGGTAATACGTATACAGGGGATGCATTAAAAGAAGTTAGAGAAAGGGGATTCAACAGTGCTAGGAGGGGTGTAGCACATATTCTTATTGTTTTTACTGATGGTGTGTCAACAAATAAAGTAAAAACAAAAGAAGAAGCTTCTAAACTGAAAAGCCAAGGAGTATATATATTTGCTATAGGTGTAGGTAATAAATTTGACGACAAAGAATTAAGAGCAATAGGAAGTGAGCCATCAGATGATTTTGTATATGATGTAGATAAATATGATATGCTGAAGTCAATTCGGACCACTCTTGCATTCAAGGCTTGCACTGGTAAGTAGAATGATTTATTTTCAGTCTGATAAAAATGACTGGGGGAAGTTGCCACAAATTTACAAAGAAACGTCGATCCTATACAACAAGTTATGAAGGAGATTTTAAAATTGAGAAGAAAGTTTTTATTTCATTTCAATAGGAAAAGGCTAGAACATATTTTAGCACAGAAATGTTTTGGAAGTGACCAGTTTCAATTTGAATTCAATATAAAACATAAGAAAACTTTCATTATTTTGATTTGATTCTGAATTTTTTACGAAAGGATAATTTGTCCCAAGATTAAGTAAACAAAAATAACAAGCTCACGTAAAATCACGCTGCCTGAATATTTCATCTAAACAATAATTGATACTACAGTTTTAAAATGGAATATGGCATTTTCGACAATAAATGTATCGTGTGTATATTACAACCAAAAACTTAAGAAATAAAATAGTACGGAAGTGTAAGGTGAGAACCGGCAGTTCTAAAAAAAGGAATAATCAAAACACTATTGCAACATCGTTAAACATAGCACATAAGTACGGCACAGACACACCCAAAGATGAAAAACACCGACCCAATGTTGAGAGCAGGTGCGCCGGTATATAGATAGACCGAATTATCTGTAGTTTACAAAGTTACTCTTATCATCCTATGATTATCTTTTACTTATCTGACTTTTTATTTTTATTTTTTTATTTTTCACAAAGCAATATAAAAAATAAAAAATAAAAATAAAAAGTCAGATCAGTAAAAGACAAACATA
Organism: Modiolus philippinarum; assembly: GCA_002080025.1. Classification (NCBI taxonomy): domain Eukaryota; kingdom Metazoa; phylum Mollusca; class Bivalvia; order Mytilida; family Modiolidae; genus Modiolus; species Modiolus philippinarum. The sequence goes on from MJUU01070745.1 coordinate 78,227, forward strand.
GGATGATAAAAGTAGCTTTGTAAACGACAGATAATTCGGTCTAGCCGGTAGAGTAGGCATCAGACACTCGTCGTTTTGGACATGTAAAATTTGGTAGTAAAGTCAAATCCAATACAGGAAACAACGTCGTCATATCTGGGAAGCATATATTCTTATGAACTACAAAACATTATCTAAGTCGAGCTGGTTGCTGAAGCTCCAATTCCAGTACAAACTAATTATTATGAAAGTTAACAATATCTCTTTTCAGTTGAGCCTATTACTGAAGCTCCACTTCCACAACAAGACCAACCTGCATGTGGAATGCGTACAAAGGCTGATATGATGTTTTGTTTTGATTCTGCTGCGATGGGGTCTACTCGATCTAAAATTCTGTACAACTTTATTTCTGAAATAACCGATGAATTCGACATGGAGAAAAGTATGCGTGTTGGTGTCATGTCGCGAAATTGTCATGAACATGATATTCACTTAGATGATTACATCGAAAAAGATGCACTTGTTGGCGCCATGCATGAAATAGAATTCCAAGGATTAAGTCCTGTTATTCACAATATGTGGAAACATGGCTTTAAACCGTCACATGGTGGCAGACAAAATGCCAAAAAATTGGCTGTTATATTTGTTGATGAGGACACAGATAAGATGGATTATATAATTGAAGAAGCTGCGGAAGCTAAAAAACAAAATATTGAATTGTATGTTGTTACTGTGGGAAATGTGGATCCTAAATCTGTCCGGGAAATTGCAAGTGAACCAACTGGTCGCCATGTTATAAAAGTATCGTCATACACTGATGTCCCAATGCTCAAAGAAGATTTTATAAATAGCGTTTGTGAAGGTAAATAAAGCATGTCATCTGTATACTAGGTAACACCATAGGCAACTATAAAGAAGAAGAATATTTTATTCCAATTACAGGGCCCTTAAATAGAGCATACAATATAAACAATGATTGACGTTGATTTGTATACAAATATTATAAAAGAAAAAAAAAACAATTTGTTTATATGGGTTGGGGCAGAGCCAGTGAATTTTGAATATATCTTATAGTAACTGATACCAATTCCATATTTACTTATAAAAATAAATATATATATCAACCTATATATCATTCAGATTAATTAAATTAGAGTTTCTTCGTTTTTCAAATCCAGTATATATAATTAAGTAAATCTAAAAAGCCAATTAAATTTAAGGGAGTTATCTATACGTCTGTATACAATACTGATGAGAGAGGTATTCTACTGCAAAAAAAATTACTCTTATAATTGGCTAATTACAAAGACATCATGAATTTATCCTATCAATGTGTTATTTATATAATTTTGACAAGATTAGTACTTGAATATATGCGGAAGTAATACAATTTCTTATCTCTTTAGGGTTAGCTTGAATAGAAAAAGAAATGGCATTACTTATTTGTATTATAGTATTAATGTCAAAATTATCTATATTGCTCTTAATTGTTAAAAAGACATAATTGTCACTGTCTATATAGCTATTGTTTAGAAAGGGCATAATTATCACTGTCTATATAGTACAACTGATACTATTGTTTAGAAAGGCCATAATTATCTCTATCTATATAGTACAGCTGATGTAATTACTCTTCAGTTTAACCGTTATAAAAACATGAAAAAGAAGTATACTAACATTATGACATCCTATAGATATAATTTCTTATCTCATAAAACAATAAAGGACTTTAAATACTACTTAGTTTAATGTTAAATTACTTTTTTTTCAGATTTATGAAGATAAAACTGGAGACGTATATACAAGGAGGACCAAAGAATTCTCAGGGAGTGTGCAATAGAACTAAGTCATTAAAAAAAAACATATACTTTTTATAATTGATCTCACACATCATATTAAATCCATTAAATCAAGACGGCATTGTTGTATAAACTGATACATTTACATTTTATATATATATATATTTCAATTGTTATTTATTACATTTTTTAAAAGTTGATTGACATGTATTGCTATTAAAGTGATGCCAAACATTATAATTTTTTGACGTATTGTGTCTAACCATCTTGAAAGCAATAAGCATGGTGCTACCCAGGTATTTTATTATATTTGACTACTTGTATCGTCTTTCAGTCAGTTTTACTGTAACCCGACTATGACCCAGATGTGCCTATGGCACCATTCAACCAAATATTTGTGCTAAAAAAATCCACACCCCCTCAAGATGGCCACCATCGGGGTACATAATGTTGTAAGACACCTCGGTAAGACACGTCGTAGAAAGGCACATGTGCAAATCGGAACCAACTTTTGTGGCAGTGATTTTCTGATGGTCCGTTGTTCATTAGGTCTTCGCCTTGTCAGAAATAGTAGCCAGTGGAGAACATAGGATTTTAGTTTAATGGCCTTTTCAAAATGATATCCAGAGGGTTTGCATATCATCCAAGATAACCTTCAGTTTGGAACAGAGTCTAACATTGATCCTATAAAACATTCAGAAATATACTTCGCTAAAATTGCTAGGCCAACCAAAATAGTATTGGACATTAGAGGGTGACCGACAGGTCCGCACTCAACCCGAATAGTATTGGACATTAGAGGGTTGACCGACAGGTCCGTACCCAACCTGAACAGTATTGGACATTAGAGGGGTGACCGACAGGTCTGCACCCAACCTGAATAGTAATGGACATTAGAGGGTGACCGACAGGTCTGCATCCAACCTGAATAGTATTGGACATTAGAGGGGTGACCGACAGGTCTGCACCCAACCTGAATAGTATTGGACATTAGAGGTGTGACCTACAGGTCTTCACCCAACCTGAATAGTATTGGACATTAGAGGGGTGACCGACAGGTCTGCACCCAACCTGAATAGTATTGGACATAAGAGGTGTAACCTACAGGTCTGCACCCAACCTGAATAGTATTGGACATTACATGGGTGACCGACAGGTCTTCACCCATCCTGAATAGTATTGGACATTAGAGGGGTGACCGACAGGTCTTCACCAAACCTGAATAGTATTAGACATTAGAGGGGTGACCGACAGGTCTTCACCCAACCTGAAAAATATTGGACATTAGAGTGTTGACCGACAGGTCTGCACCCAACCTGAATAGTATGGGACATTAGAGGTGTGACCTACAGGTCTGCACCCAACCTGAATAGTATTAGACATTAGAGGGTGACCGACAGGTCTGCACCCAATCTGATTAGTATTGGACATTAGAGGGTGACCGAAAGGTCTTCACCAAACCTGAATAGTATTGGACATTAGAGGGGTGACCTACAGGTCCGCATCCAACCTGAATAGTATTGGACATTAGAGGGGTGACCGACAGGTCCGTACCCAACCTTAATAGTATTTGACATTAGAGGGTGACCGACAGGTCTGCAACCAACCTGAATAGTATTGGACATTAGAGGGTGACCGACAGGTCCGCACCCAACCTGAACAGTATTAGACATTAGAGGGTGACCTACAGGTCCGCACCAAACCTGAATAGTATTTGACATTAGAGTGTGACCGACAGGTCTGCATCCAACCTGAACAGTATTGCACATTACAAAGGTGACCGACAGGTCCGCATCCAATCCGAAGAGTATTGGACATTAGAGGGTGACCGACAGGTCTTCACCCAACCTGAATAGTATTGGACATTAGAGGGTGACCAACAGGTCTGCACCCAACCTGAATAGTATTGGACATTAGAGGGTGACCAACAGGTCTGCACCCAACCTGAATAGTATTGGACATTAGAAGGTGACCGACAGGTCTTCACCCAACCTGAATAGTATTGGACATTTGAGGGTGACCAACAGGTCTGCATCCAACCTGAATAGTATTGGACATTAGAGGGATGACCGACAGGTCTGCACCCAACCTGAATAGTATTGGACATTAGAAGGTGACCGACAGGTCTTCACCCAACCTGAATAGTATTGGACATTAGAAGGGTGACTGACAGGTCTGCATCCAACCTGAATAGTATTGGACATTAGAGGGTGACCAACAGGTCTGCACCCAAGCTGAATAGTATTGGACATTAGAGGGTGACCGACAGGTCTTCATCCAACCTGAATAGTATTGGACACTAGAGGGGTGACCGACAGGACTGCACCCAACCTGAATAGTATTGGACATTAGAGGGATGACCGACAGGTCTGCACCCAACCTAAATAGTATTGGACATTAGAGGGTGACCGACAGGTCTTTACCCAACCTGAATAGTATTGGACATTAGAGGGATGACCAACAGGTCTGCACCCAACCTGAATAGTATTGGACATTAAAAGGTGACCGACAGGTCTTCACCCAACCTGAATAGTATTGGACATTAGAGGGGTGACCGACAGGACTGCACCCAACCTGAACAGTATTTGGCATTAGAGGGTGACCAACAGGTCCGCACCCAACCTGAATAGTATTGGACATTAGAAAGTGACCGACAGGTCTGCACCCAACCTGAATAGTATTGGATATTAGAGGGGTGACCGATAGGTCTGCACCCAACCTGAATAGTATTGGACATTAGAGGTGTGGCCGACAGGTCTTCATCCAACTTGAGTAGTATTGGACATTAGAGGGGTGACCGACAGGACTGCACCCAACCTGAATAGTATTGGACATTAGAGGGATGACCGACAGGTCTGCACCCAACCTGAATAATATTGGACATTAGAGGGTGACCGACAGGTCTTCAACCAACCTGAATAGTATTGGACATTAGAGGGGTGACCGACAGGTCTGCACCCAACCTGAATAGTATTGGACATTAGACGGTGACCGACAGGTCTGCACCCAACCTGAATAGTATTGGACATTAGAGGGTGACCGACAGGTCTGCACCCAACCTGAATAGTTTTGGACACTAGAGGGGTGACTGATAGGTCTTCACCCAACCTGATTAGTATTGGATATTAGAGGGGTGACCGACAGGTCTTCACCCAACCTGAACAGTATTGGACATTAGAGGGTAACCGACAGGTCTCCACCAAACCTAAATAGTATTGGACATTAGAAGGTGACCGACATGTCTGCACCCAACCTGAATAGTTTTGGAAACTAGAGGGGTGACCGACAGGTCTTCACCCAACCTGAATAGTATTGGACATTAGAGGGTCGACCGACAGGTCTGCACCCAACCTGAACAGTTATGGACATTAGAAGGTGACAGACAGGTCTGCACCCAACCTGAATAGTTTTGGACACTAGAGGGGTGACCGACAGGTCTGCACCAAACCTGAATAGTATTGGACATTAGAGGGCTGACCGAGAGGTAAGAATGTCTCTATTACATGGTAAATATATTCTTTGATCTTTACAGCCAATTTAAACCAGTCTTGCTCTCAAGGGTCCAAGGGTCCACAGATGATTGTGGTCTCAACTCCACATTATGTAGGATAACTCGCACCTCGTCCTTCTCATCGACTAGTTGGAAACAATTTAATACAAGGCAATATGAAACAATCGAAGACATTCTCTAAAACTTCCTTCTTTGGTAAATCAGAACCAAACAAAGGATGTCAAGTTAAAGCACAAAATGTAAAAAACTGCCTTAATATTGACAAATAAAGTCTAATAACTCTTGCAAGAAAAAATGAAAATTAACGAATAAGTATACAGATTGTGAGGCCATCATACCCAATACCTCTATAAAGTTCGCAGTGACCAAAGGATTGTCAAGTTAGAGCACTTCACTAAAAATAAAATATGTCGGAAAACTGCAAACAAAAACACATAAATTGACATAGGGAAATCTATATCATTTAATTTATGAAAAAGAAAGGAAATGGGGTAAATGTCAAGGAGACAACATCCCATATCCAGGTTAAAACGACTCAAAACAAAGCATCTAGGGGTCACCGTACGATCTTCAACACAGTGAGGAACCTCACATCATATAGCAAGCCCTTAATGGCCCCCAAAAGGGGAATAAATAAATGGAAACAAACCACATCCAATAACCCAAATATCAAGAAACTAAAATTTTATAAGAAGACAAGGACAAGCCAATCACCAGCATATTCCTGACTTGGGACAGGCGCAAAAATTGCGGTGGGGTTAAACTCGTTTTCTTGGATCCAAACCCCCCCCTATGTGTGGTGAATGGCTAAAAAATAAATACACCAAAAGACTCACAGTAAAATCAAACTAGAAACTAGAGGAATGTATTCCAAACGAATACTATATCTCCCCGTCCTGACATAATTTGTTCCAGGGGTCATGCTTATAATGATCTATAATACTAAATTATTGACCCGGCCTGACTACCCTCACAGATAAGTTTTCCTAATTGAAAAATGAGTTACCATTGTCAGCTGAGAGTATATTTGTATGTGCTTTATTTTACTGTCTTTACATGTTTAATATAACATAATCTTGTCAAATTATTTTTATGAAATTAAGGTATCAATTTCATAAATACCATCCAGTAGTATTATCTCTGATTGAAGTGTCGTATGAAGCAATGACGATAAAAATGTTTAGGTGACAACTTCAGTTAAGATAAGATATAAATAATTTCCCATTAAATCGGTATGATGAGTGGAGGTTGGGAATACATTGTATATGAGTATGACGATATTCCAAATGTCTGTTATTGTAGTAGGTTTATCATGAATTGGAACTAATTTTGAATTTATCAGACTTTTTCAAATAAGGACACTTACATGTTGCATTTGTTAGAAACATTAGTACAGGTATGTTTTTTTTTATAAATTAACTAAGCTGTGCACAACACAACTTTCATTCTGTTCACTAGATTTTATTCGTCTGTTGGTTTTTAAATTTTACCTGTTTAGGCTGTTATCAGTACAAATACTATTTTTAGTAACAATTTTAATTAGCAAATATCTCATTAACAGTTTGACTAATTAACACATAAAAGTACATGGACATAGATCAAATAGAAACTGATATATCCTGAAAATTTGGACATCGTGAGTGCAGTGGTTTTTGCAAACAAGGGAACACAAATTTTGTGACGGAACCCACGAGTAAAAACAATATATCTCCCTCTCTGAGGCGGGGAGATATAAAAAGTCCAACTTATCAAGACGAGTACACTTACAATGAAGTACATAAAACATCAAGACAATACACACAGGTACTGTCTAGACAAATGCTCGCAGTTACTGACAGCTATCTAAGGACATAATTTCCGTTGACTATGATATCAAGCCTTCTTACTTTTTAAACTTGATCATGCAAATGAGATTGTGGTGTCGTCATAGATTATAAGTGTGTGTGTGATAAACACTGACATTTATTGTTAACGCTAATATTTGGTAAAGGGTCCTGAATAGCACAAAATTGATTCAAGGTGAACTTCGTGCTTAATCTTTGCTAACACT